>CM034538.1:359928-417428 GCA_020002185.1 Paraescarpia echinospica | reverse complement strand
TGTTCGAAGCAAACAGAAAGTTCAAGATAAAGTCGGTCCTCTAGAAGATAGTGCTGGAAATATAATATCAGAGGGATTATTAATGGCAGAAGACCTGAATGAGTACTTTAGTTCAGTGTTTACCAGGGAAGATATTAGTTCACTGCCAGTACCAGAGGCTAAGTTCAAGGGGGCAGATTCAGACTATTTAGGACAATTAATTGTAACCCCGGAAATGGTAGGTAAGAAAATAAGGGCTATGAAGGATAATAAATCACCTGGAGTGGATGGTATTCCACCCAAACTACTATTGGAAATTGTAGAACAAATTAGCATACCGCTTGCAACAGTTTTCAATTTGTCATTAGAAGAGGGAGTGGTTCCTTTAGAATGGAAAGAAGCAAACATTATACCGTTATTCAAAAAAGGTTCGAGAAACAAGTCAGAGAACTATAGACCAGTGAGTTTAACATCAGTGATTTGTAAATTGTTAGAAAGACTAATTAAAGATCACATGGTGGATTTTCTTGTTAAACAAAACTTGATAAACCCATCTCAACATGGTTTTTTAAAGCGAGGTCATGCTTAACAAATATGTTATGTTTTTTGGAAGACATCACTAAGTGGGTAGATGAGGGATCACCAGTAGATATCGTCTACTTAGATTTTCAAAAAGCTTTCGACAAAGTACCACATCAAAGATTACTGCTTAAACTAAAGGCCCATGGCATAGGAAATGGTATAATAAACTGGATAGAACAATGGTTGATTGACAGAAGACAACGTGTAGTAGTTGATGGGGAGGCTTCAAACTGGAAATCAGTATTGAGTGGGGTACCACAGGGATCAGTATTAGGTCCTATATTATTCTTAATATATATCAACGATTTGGATGAAGAAATAACAAGCAAGGTGTTGAAATTTGCGGATGATACAAAAGTGTTTAGAAGGATTAAAAGTGATGGAGATAGACAGCATTTACAAGATGATCTTGACAGGTTGATCAAATGGTCTGAAAAGTGGCAAATGCTGTTCAATTTTGGGAAATGTAAATGCCTCCACACAGGACATGGGAACGAAGAAGTAGAATATACAATGGGGGGTACTGTACTAAGTACTACTGTAAAAGAAAAGGACTTAGGGTTAACCATTAGTGCTGATATGAAGGTTTCAGAGCAGTGCGGAATTGCAGCTTCAAAGGGAAATCAAATCCTTGGATTAATTAGGCGAAACATAACGTATAAGGAAAAAGAGCTAATAATACCGCTGTACAAAACAATAGTTAGGCCTCATTTAGAATATTGTATTCAAGCGTGGAGGCCATATCGCAGGAAGGACATAGATATGCTAGAAAGAGTGCAGAGGAGAGCAACTAAAATTATACCAAAACTGAGGGATCTTAGTTACGAAATACGCCTAAAAAATGCGGTTTAACAACACTAGAGACCAGGAGATTGAGAGGAGATCAGATAGAAGTGTTTAAAATATTGAAGGGTTATGAAAATATTGATAGAAATATTTTTTTCTCAGTTAAGAAAGATAGAAGGACTAGAGGACATGAACTTACATTGGCAAAGGAGCAGAGTAGATTGGATATAAGAAAGTTTTCATTTTCACAAAGGACTGTAAATGAATGGAACAGATTACCTGCTGATTGTGTGGGTGCTAGTAGCGTGAATATGTTTAAAAATAAAATCGACACATACCTCAGACGGGCGGGATACACATAGATAAAAGGGTCGGACTCTCGATAAGCCAAAGGGCTTCCTTGTCCACCTGCCACCTAGAGTTAATTCTCTGGGTGGCAATCTTGTTAAATCTTGTTAAATGTGGGCGTCAAAAAAGAGGCCGGATTTACAAGACGCGATATTGTCTCTGAAACGACACGATACCGTCGCCTGCGACCAAACGTCACCGTGGTTCTCCCTCAAGTTTCGACTTCGTCACCAGGCGAATTGCAGCGACGTCGGTTTCTACAGAACCGATCCTATTTTGAAGCGATTTCGCGCGCGATATAAAATGGCATTGACCACGTCGTAATTGGTTTGTCGCGTTGAAGATAGCGCAGCAAGTCTAGTGTGTATTTATACAGGCACCAGTAAAAAGTAACGTGTTTTGGTGAGCGGAGTGGGGTCGCCTAGCGTATAGTGCATGCACGCTACGATTGTGCAACGGGTTCCAAAATAGTGTATACAACTGTTAACCTACATCAAATAAATCCCCAAAGCAGTATCACATGCAGTAATCAGGACAAGGTGCAATGAGAATGATTAACTACATCAGTATGTATCTCAATACGAGGAGCCTCTTACCACATAAGGAGTATTCTAGCCCCATGTTGAAGCTGGCCAATAGTTGATTAATCAAATTACATTTTAAATAATACCCTAAGGGTATGAAAATATAGGCCTTACCTGTAAAAATTATCAACTGAAGAAGTAATATAAAACCAAAGCTTTGGTTATTCATGGTAGCACAGTTAAACCAGTTAGAGAGACAGACGATATGACTCACCTAGGCCAGGCACGACGATATTGAATATACAGCATATAATGGCGATCGGCAGCGGCATCGTGGGAATAGCCCAGTAGAGCGGGCCGTGTTTCTCTTCCACTTTAACGATGGTGAATCCTCCGTAAGTGCCGCCGACCTTATATCCGTGCCTCTCCGTCACCGGCGGCTCCATGATCTGTACACTAGCCTTCTTCTCCGACCCCTTCGTGAGAGGCTGGTCGGGGGCTGCCCCTTCGACCCCTGCCCCCTCGTTTTCTGGTCGAGACATGACGACGAGAGAGTACAACAGAATCTACAGAGTCGGAACACTAGCGCGGGTGTTGCGATAAGAGAACGCGCGCAGTCTCAACAATGTACGCCCGGCGCCGATAGACGTCCAGAATGTGCACAGCTGCAAACAGGAAAGCGGACTACCTCAGTCGTTCACCTGACTAACGTCCCGAGAACGACGAGCGATAACCGAGAGACTGCTGTACGGGCGACCACGGCTGCGTGCAACTACCTGGATACTCCGCAGATTCTTGCCTGCGCACTGCTTCCAACGACGGCCTGCTTTGACGCGTGTATTTTGGTAAGCATCCGTCTCTCGACTCACGGCAGCACCTGTCGCTTCCACACGGGCCGACGGAGCGGCGACCTGAGGCTGTGCGACCGAGCGGCTAACGGCACCTTGTTGATGTACATGCCCGCAGAGCGACCCACCTACTGCAGAGGCCGATACGACTAGGAATTCAGCGAGTGAGCGAGCGCCAATATATGTCTGCCTCCCAGTACCACGCACACAGCGCGGTGTTCGCCACATCTGCTTCAGCGATCGGCTGTGTTTACGCGCGTCGTCGCCACAAAAACGCTACGTCTGTTTCGATACCTGATATTGAATTAAGCGCGTCATTTCCGGCCGCGTATTTCCTGGCGGCGAGGCCACGCACCTGTCGCACGTTGCTAATTGAACGCTGGTGTTTCTAAACGACGTCGGATTGAATGCTGTCAGCAAGATCTAATTACAGAACTGTGTACTTGCCGGTGCTACTTCGACTGGAGGCCTAAGTATTAGACAACTTGTCCGTCGTTTGCACCTGCCGTTGACCACACGATCCCCGGAGACGTCAGCGTCTTGAGAGGAGCAACTTGACGGTAACGGAAGGGTACCTGGGCGGTCCCGGGAGCGACAGACGCACGTCAGTCAACTTCGTCAACGTGGGAGCGGCGACGTGTCTCTATTGTTCGTTTGAGGCCACAGACGTCTGTGACACCAACGGCGTCGTTGTGTGCAAAATGTCAACGGTACAGCATTTGCACGAACCAGCTGCATTCGTCTGGCGTAGATACCGCCGCCACTAGAGATATCCCGAGTAATGTTTTGTTGACAACAACTACCGCTAGATACACACAAACACACCACAGTGCCTCACGCCCGTCGAATCGGCATATTTAATATGGTGCGCGGTCGGGCAGTAGTTAGAGCATCGCACTCTTAATCGAGAGAATCCGGGCTTGAATCCTCTTGTCGCCGTTTCGAAGCTTGAGTAATATCGTCCACTACGGACACTGGTGGATGAATAGTCTTCACGCAGTAAATGCAGCGTGGCTGAATGCTTCCCATAGACATCGAGATAGTGTTCGAATTAATACGTCTACCATAGGATGAAGTGTAAAACGCTCTGAGCAGTCGTAACGATTGGATACCATCTTAAATAACAACTTGCTTTTTAGTTAATATTATTTAAGATATTTGCAAGAATAACGTGAAACATTACTGGAAATCAAACTGTTTACAACCATGAAGTTCTTGGAATTAGCCGATGAACATCTGGGTAGTGATGAGATATTTTAATGAACGTGAGCTCTTGTTGAACATTGCTACATATTTTGTTTGCGCAATCCGCTCTACCAGTGCTGATCAAGTCGTACATGTCTGGGGACGCGGTATTGTTTACATACAAGTGATACATTCCAACATCTCATAGTATGTGCAGCTCGGATAACATTCAATATATTATGCACGGCGTTGATTAGGCTAATGTACTGTAGTAAATAATTAACATACACACATTAGGTTGTGGTTTAAACACTATCTACAGGCCTGTACATTCACATTATCAAACTGTATAATTAATGTTGGTATATTTTGGCAAGTCCTACCTTACTAGTCGGTATCAAGTATTATATATATATATATATATATATATAGTTGTACCTGATGACGTTTGATCACGATAACACCAAATTATAAATCCACTAAGGACTAAAACGTGGTTCAGTTTTAACAACAGTTCTTCACCATGTTAAATGTTCAGACACATTCGCTATAACATACATATAAAAACAAATGTGCATCATTTATTGTAAACGTTCATTTAGGCCTATACAATATTCATTTATTGTAAACGTTCATTTAGGCCTATACAATATTCATTTATTAATCCGTAAAAGAATTCGACGACATAACGACAATTTTCTTCTAAGTCAACTACAACTACTTACGGAGGCAAATGTCTGAGGTGTGGAATTATTTTAGTAATCTGATATTTTCGGGTTTATCACTCAACCATCTTAGCACATCTTCATAGATTCACTCAAAAAACGAAAACCAACTCGTGTAGCGTGACGTCACTCAGTCGCCAGCGCAGCGCCACCGTTCGGTCATATATATATATTTAACAAGATTTAACAAGATTGCCATCCAGAGAATTAACTCTAGATGGCAGGTGGACAAGGAAACCCTTTGACTTATCGAGAGTCCAACCCTTTTATCTACATATATCCAGCCCTTCTGAGGTATGTGTCGATTTTATTTTTAAACATATTCACACTACTAGCACCCACACAATCATCAGATAATCTGTTCCATTCATTCACAGTCCTTTGTGAAAATGAGAACTTTCTCACGTCTAATCTACACTGCTCCTTTACTAATGTAACTTCATGTCCTCTAGTCTTTCTATCTTTCTTAACTGAAAAAAACATATTTCTATCAATATTTTCATAACCATTCAATATTTTAAACACTTCTATCTGATCTCCTCTCAATCTCCTGGTCTCTAGTGTTGTTAAACCGCATTCTTTTAGGCGTTTTTCATAACTAAGATCCCTCAGTTTTGGTATCATTTTAGTCGCTCTCCTCTGTACTCTTTCTAGCATATCTATGTCCTTCTTGCGGTATGGCCTCCACGCTTGTATAGAATATTCTAAATGAGGCCTAACTATTGTTTTGTACAGCGGTATTATTAGTTCTTTTTTTTATATGCTATATTTCGCCTAATCAATCCAAGGATTTGATTTCCTTTTGAAGCTGCAATTCCACACTGCTCTGAAACCTTCATGTCAGCACTAATTGTCAGCCCTAAGTCTTTTTTACAGTAGTACTTAGTACAGTTCCCCCCATTGTATATTCTACATATTCGTTCCCATGTCCTGTGTGAAGACATTTACATTTCCAAAAATTGAACAACATTTGCCACTTTTCAGACCATTTGATCAACCTGTCAAGATCATCTTGTAAATGCTGTCTATCCCCATCACTTTTAATCCTTCTAAACACTTTTGTATCATCTGCAAATGTCAACACCTTGCTAGCTATATCATCGTCCAAATCGTTTATATATATTAAGAGTAATATAGGTCCCAGTACTGATCCCTGTGGAACCCCATTCAAAACTGATTTCCAGTTTGAAGCCTCCCCATCAACAACTACCCGATGTCTTCTGTCAATCAGCCATTTTTCTATCCAGTTAATTATACCATTTCCTATGCCATGGGCTTTTAGTTTAAGCAGTAATCTCTGATGTGGCACTTTGTCGAAAGCTTTTTGAAAATCTAAGTAGATGATATTTACTGGTGATCCATCATCTACCCACTTAGTGATATCTTCCAAAAAACATAACATATTTGTTAAGCATGACCTCGCTTTTAGAAACCCATGTTGAGATGGGTTTATCAAGTTATGTTTAACAAGAAAATCCACCATGTGATCTTTAATTAGTCTTTCTAATAATTTACAAATCACCGATGTTAAACTAACTGGTCTATAATTATTTGACTTGTTTCTCGAACCTTTTTTAAATAACGGTATAATGTTTGCTTCTTTCCATTCTAAAGGAACCACTCCCTCTTCTAATGACAAGTTGAACACTGTTGCAAACGGTATGCTAATTTGTTCTACAATTTCCACTAGTAGTTTGGGTGAAATACCATCCACTCCAGGTGATTTATTTTCCTTCATAGCCCTAATTTTCTTAGCTACCATTTCTGGGGTTACAATTAACTGTCTTAAATAGTCTGATTCTGCCCCCTTGATCTTAGCCTCTGGTACTGGCAGTGAACTAGTGTCTTCTCTGGTAAACACTGAACTAAAATACTCATTTAGGTCTTCTGCCATTAAGAATCCTTCTGATATTATATTTCCAGCACTATCTTCTAGAGGACCGACCTTATCCTGAACATTCTGTTTGCTTCGAACATACGCATAAAAACTCTTGCTGTCATGTTTTATATTACAAGCTAATTTATGTTCATAGCTTCTCTTTGAATTTCTAATTTTAGCGGTAGCTTGGTTTAGTGCTTCTTTATAAATGTTGTAGTCTTCGTCATTTCCAGTACGTCTATATGACTTCCACATCATTTGTTTATACTTAATTTTTCTAATGGCTTCTTTCGATAAGCATTTCTTTCTGGTCCGTTTCCCTTTATTTTTGAAGGGAACAAATTTATCTACGATGCACTCTATTTCATTCTTTTAAGATATTCCAGCATTCTGTTGTTGTCTTATTCTTCAGTGTATATTCAGTCTTCTTTGCTAAATATTTCCCTCATTTCCTTTTTATATCTCCTTTGTGGAAATTTCTCCTGAACTGCTTTTTATTATTTCTTTCTGATTTTACTTTGATGGTAAAATGTATCTGGTTGTGATCACTACTTCCAGAGGCTCACATAATTTAACATTGTCAACTAATTCATTCTGTGAGGACAAAACTAAGTCTAACACATTCTCTCCCCTGGTTGGTTCTAGCACATGTTGAGAAAGGAAACTATCTTGTACTAAAACTAAAACTTGTGGTCCTCACTACCCATACTCTGTAGAGATTTCCATTTTATATGCCCATGGTTAAAATCCCCCATAATAACACAGTCCCGTTTGCTCACTTCCCTTATAGCGTTTTGTATTTTTTCATTCTCTTCTATGCTTATGTTTGGACTTCGATAAACTAATCCAACCGTTAACGTTGAGTTTCCTGTAACTATGTTACACCAAACAGCTTCTTCGCAATCTGCTTCTCTGTCTAATTTTATTTCATAAGCCTGGATAGATTCTTTAATATATAAAATAACTCCACCTCCCCTTCTTCCTATTCTATCTTTCCTAAACATTACATATCCTGTCAGTCCCAATTCGGCATCTGATATATCGGTGGTTGCCCATGATTCGGTTATACCTATTATGTGAGGGTCAATATCTTCTACCATAATGTTTAGTTCATTTCTTTTGTTTACTATACTCCTTGCATTTAAACAAACACATTTATACCCAGCTTCAGAACAGTTTTCCAGACTGTTCTTTGCTGAATTATTTTTGCTGCCTTTATCTATGCCTCCAGTTTCAGGCTTCTCTGCGAGTCCCCCCTGCGAATTTAGTTTAAATAGATGCAACCTGTCCCACTGTCAACAGATCGCAGCAGATTCTCTGAGAATACTGCTGCCCCCTTTCCACTTAGATGGAGGCCATCTCTCATGTACATATCTTCTCTCCCAACAAAGTACCCCCATAAATCTATGAATCCCACGCCCTCTTCCTCACACATCTGCTCAACTAGTGCGTTGATCGCCATCCTCTTACAGTTTCTGTATCTTGCCCCCCTTCCTCCCATTACTGGCAAAATTCCTGAGAGAATAACCTGTTCCACTCTTGTCTTCTTTAGCTTCCTCACTAGATGTCTGTACTTCTGAACTATACCAGTTGTTCCCTCCTTGTCTGCATTGTTTGTCCCAACGTGTACTAGTATATACCCTCCCTTGCCATGCCCCAATACCTTCTCTACCCTTTCGGTCACATGCTCTATCCTAGCCCCCGGTAGACATACAACAACGTCCTTCCCCTCGCATATAGTCTTGTCTGTTTTTCTCAGAATTGAATCGCCCATAAACACTCTCTCTTTTCTCTTTGCCCCCTCAATCACTGCCTCGGAGTAGCTCCTCCGGTTTGCATATGTCTGGTTGTTGTCTTTTCCTCTTGTCGTCTTCTCTCCTGTCACATTCTCTTCCATTCCCTTCTTTCCTGTCGCGTTTTCTCTTGTCCCCTTTCCTCCTGTCATCTTCTCTTCTAGCACATTTACTCTCACTTCCTTTCGTCCCTTCTTCTTTCCTCCCATCACATTTTCTTCTCTCCTCTCCCGTCCCTTTTCCCCGGCTACCTCCTTCACTACGGTCACTTTCTCCCCTGTCACCTTCACGCCTGTCATGTTTTCTGTTTTTTGCTGAACACTCTGTCTTCTTCCATCAGTCTTCTGTCTCACTGTCTTACCAACTGCCTCTGTGGTATCTACCTCTTCACCACCTGTATCGCTGTCGTGTCTCTCCTCGTTCTCTACAGTCTGACTACCTGCTGATCTATCCCCACTGGCCCGTTTTCTTTTCCTCTGCCGAACACTTTTCCTCCGTCCCTCTGTTTTCTCAATGTCTTGTTCCTTCACACCGGTCACCTTCCTTCCTCTCAGTCTCCTTTCTTCAGTCTCCGTGTCACAACTCTGCTCCTTCTGTGTTGTAGAATTCTCAACTCTCTCCGCGTCATCCCTCTCTGCTCCATCTATTTCTATGTTGAATCTCGCCTCCAACTCCTTCACTATATCCGTCAACTTACACACCTCCTTCATCAGACATTCCACCCTCAAACACCCCATACACCGAAATGTGAATCCGTCATCTTTGGTCTCTGCCCATGATTTTGGACAGCCAGACAACGCAAAATCCACCCAGCTCTGGCAGTCATTGCAAACTAGGTGTCGTTTTGCCCTGAGTTGCCGCTTGCAAGGTGCCATATCAGAATTTATTTATGTTCAAAGTAGTTTTTATGTAGTCTTTGAAAAGACTTTTCTGTGTACAATTTACACCAGATTGTTTAGGTTATAGTTAGTTATATTTGTTAACACACAGTGACACACCGTGCCTTACCTAGTTACGATGTCGATGACAATGTATTCAAGTTAGGCTTAGATACAAGGTAGTCTTTACAAAGACTGTTTCCTGTGTACTATTATACACTTTAAAAGATTGTTATTTCAGGTTTTAATTACTCATCTAACTACACCGATTATTTCAAATAACGCTATTCTATTGCCGTTCACGTTACGCTAACTTCGCCAGTGACCTACTTTGTAAACAACGTTCCGATTACATTAACGTCCCCAATTATTGCTCGCAAATCGCCTACTTTTAATCTACCCTAGATTACTCCCTCTAGCTAACTTTTAACAAAAAATATTGCTTAATATATATATATAATTACGTTATGTATGCTATACGCTCAATAATATCACTTATCTTGATCAAATATCCTTATATTTTCGCAAGTTTGCTGCACCAAATTCAAATCAATTCACCACCGGAGGTCCCCCAAATATATATATATATATATATATATATATGTACATAGACATCAGTTGACGGGCTGAAATTTTGCATGTGATCTAATAGGCCCATTGAGAAAGTTCGTAGATTTATACATTTTCGAAATTAGTCCGGGGGAAGAACTTGGGAGGGGGGGCTCAATATTTCAAAAGGCTGTACGTGGAGTTCCAGCCGCGAAATGTTTTTTTGTACGATCGTAAAGATAATTATGCCATCTACAAATATGTCGCTGGATGCAGACAATTTGAATAGTTTTTAAGTTATTGACATTTGAAAATCGTCAGCGCTTAACATGCACCAGGTCTACCTATCGTTGGTCATGTCCGCACGCTTACAAGAGGCGCCCTCTTTCGTAAATTTCATATATTTCCTACATATGGAGTTATGTGTCATTTAGCGTCGTAATTATTGCCCGTCAAGTTAGTATATTATAAACAGTGAGTGTCAATATTATAAAAAGTGAGTGTCAAAAGTTATATTGGATAACTAAAAATACGACATATCTTTTTTATTATAAAACAGTTCGTCTGAACTGTTTTATAATAACGAATATATATATATACATACATATATATATATATATATATATATATATATACATATATATACATATATATATATTTATATACTCAGCTAGTATATATGATATATATATATATATATATGTATATATATGTATATATATACATATAGTATATATATAAACATATATATATATATATATGTATATATATAAACATATATATATATATATATACTAGCTGAGTATATATATATATATGTATATATATATAAATATATATATAAATATTCAACACAAATCACTGCTTCAACCTATCGCCTTTATGTCGAAAAGCGTCCATCTGACAAGCAGGAAACCATGAAATAGATAAAACTATATAAGTTATTCTAAATAAGTTGTTATGTTTGTTTTCTTCACAGATTTTGAGTCAGGAAGGAGAGACTCGGTGGATGAACCGATACATTGCGAACGGCGACGGTTTGTTGTGGCCCAAGAGAAATATATCTCTCCGGAGCGCATTGATGAAATGACACCCATGATCGAGGTTACCGGCCCTGCGCTCAGCGGGAGGATATAAATAGCTGGCCGAATGTATTAGTTCTAGGCTAGACTTACCTGCATGCACTCAGGCTGATTATTTGACGGACGAGCTGCCTGGAACCTGCTGTGAGCGACATTTCGCTGTATGTAATTTGATATGTGTTACTGTGATAGTGGCGCTGTATTTGATAAGAGTCAATTTGATCTAATTTAAGAACATTTGATTTGCAACAACGAACAATTTTAATGATAAAATATTATATTTCTTGTAAAAAAAATACTACCTGTGCATAGGCGGATACAGGGGGCCTGGGTGGCACGTGTCCACCCCATCTAGACCTTATGAATTCGGCGTGTCCGCAGACCTTTTATAATGGGCCCAAGCGACTGTGCCCTCTAGACCGTTTGAAAGTGCCCCCGTTCACGTTGACGTCGAGCCAGGCGGGAGAAGCTAAAGAAGAGCTGGATGAAGAAGAGCTGAAGACACGACTGCGCAGCGACAAAACAATGTCAACAGCACCCCCTCCCTCGACTACACCATTTGGTTAGGCCGCCAGTGGAGGTTTGTGTGCCCTCCCTACACTCGATTTCTGGATTCACCCCTGCTGTGATAGTTATGTGATGTGGTATTTTCTGGATCCACCCCTGCTGTGATAGTTATGTGATGTGTTATTTTCTGGATCCACCCCTGCTGTGATAGTTATGTGATGTGATATTTTCTGGATCCACCCCTGCTGTGATAGTTATGTGATGTGGTATTTTCTGGATCCACCCCTGCTGTGATAGTTATGTGATGTGGTATTTTCTGGATCCACCCCTGCTGTGATAGTTATGTGATGTGGTATTTTCTGGATCCACCCCTGCTGTGATAGTTATGTGATGTGGTATTTTCTGGATCCACCCCTGCTGTGATAGTTATGTGATGTGGTATTTTCTGGATCCACCCCTGCTGTGATAGTTATGTGATGTGGTATTTTCTGGATCCACCCCTGCTGTGATAGTTATGTGATGTGGTATTTTCTGGATCCACCCCTGCTGTGATAGTTATGTGATGTGGTATTTTCTGGATCCACCCCTGCTGTGATAGTTATGTGATGTGGTATTTTCTGGATCCACCCCTGCTGTGATAGTTATGTGATGTGGTATTTTCTGGATCCACCCCTGCTGTGATAGTTATGTGATGTGGTATTTTCTGGATCCACCCCTGCTGTGATAGTTATGTGATGTGGTATTTTCACAAATGTTTATTGTTGTACTCGTTGACCAGCTAAAACAATGAACCGGGCATGCACACACGCACACACGCACACACGCACAGCCACACACACACACGCACAGCCACACACACGCACAGCCACACACACACACACACGCACACACGCATACACGCACACACGCATACACGCACACACGCACAGCAAACACACACGCACACACGCACAGCCACACACACACGCACAGCCACACACACACGCACAGCCACACACACACGCACAGCCATTCCTACAGCTGAGTGGATCAACGTAGAGAGAACGAACTTGATCACCGTTCGACACGGCAACACAGAATTCAAAAGTCGATGCTCTAGCCACTGCACCACACCGCTGCACAGTGGCAAGAAACCGAAGTCGGACATTGAGGAGAACCCAGAGCCCGAGGGTAGCAACTGTTTCGCTGATGCGGAGCAGTTATACTAAGGCGTTATACGAAGCCACGCAGTCACGGCAGAAAAACCGGAGGAGCTGTTAGTACGAGTCAGAGATGGCGTAATCGTACTCGTGGTAATCATGGGCAACTTTTTGAGTAATCGTACTCGTACTCGATTATATTGGTCAAAAGTGCCAAGTTATCGTAATCGTGCTCGATTACATTGCCAAAGTAATCGTAATCATGATTACTTATCATGATTACAATTTGTGTTCATACTTACAATACAAGTAGATAGATTAGACAGATATAAATGACTATACCAGAAGTAATCTAATAAATGTAACAGTAATTTAGCTATTACTTTTCTATTACAATTGAGCATTTCAGTTGCATACAAATTCAGTTAGATTTCCCTAGTTAATACTTTCTCTCCCCAAGGAAGCCACATCTCCTGCTTACTGTAGTAGTACAAAGTTATAATAGTGAGTCTCTGGGAAGCAGTGCAGTAAATAAGCCTCTCCTACCATCTTGCTTTGTAATTTTAGAAGCCATGCCACCTGTACTGTTTGCACTGTTAGTATGGTGTGAAGGACTACCTCCTGACTGGCTGGTCAGCTGCTAAATCCCTGTGTATTATGTCTAAGGGTAAACCTGTCTAAGTTCACCACTGTTAGTATGGTATGAAGGACTACCTCCTGACTGGCTGGTCAGCTGCTAAATCCCTGTGTATTATGTCAAAGGGTAAACCTGTCTAAGTTCACCACTGTTAGTATGGTGTGAAGGACTACCTCCTGACTGGCTGGTCAGCTGCTAAATCCCTGTGTATTATGTCTAAGGGTAAACCTGTCTAAGTTCACCACTGTTAGTATGGTGTGAAGGACTACCTCCTGACTGGCTGGTCAGCTGCTAAATCCCTGTGTATTATGTCTAAGGGTAAACCTGTCTAAGTTCACCACTCTTTTCTCTGTTTCATAATCTAACGCTCTCTATTTGAAATTTTATTAGTGTAATGTGTTAGATCATGTGTATTTGTATTTGAAATTTTAAAAAGAGAAGAGAAGTTGGACCAACTAGACACTGTGCACAAACTGTCACCCCACGACAGGATTCTGATGGGAGAACTTTGTGAAATCCTTGCTCCCTTTAAAGCAGCAACATATTTTACACAGGGTGACAAAGTAGTGACAGCCAGCTTAGTGTCCCTAGTGTGTGTGGACTCAGGTCTCAGTTGGTGACAGCCAGCTTAGTGTCCCTAGTGTGTGTGGACTCAGGTCTCAGCTGGTGACAGCCAGCTTAGTGTCCCTAGTGTGTGTGGACTAAGGTCTCAGCTGGTGACAGCCAGCTTAGTGTCCCTAGTGTGTGTGGACTCAGGTCTCAGCTGGTGACAGCCAGCTTAGTGTCCCTAGTGTGTGTGGACTCAGGTCTCAGCTGGTGACAGGCAGCTTAGTGTCCTAGTGTGTGTGGACTCAGGTCTCAGCTGGTGACAGCCAGCTTAGTGTCCCTAGTGTGTGTGGACTCAGGTCTCAGCTGGCGACAGCCAGCTTAGTGTCCCTAGTGTGTGTGGACTCAGGTCTCAGCTGGTGACAGCCAGCTTAGTGTCCTAGTGTGTGTGGATTCAGGTCTCAGCTGGTGACAGCCAGCTTAGTGTCCCTAGTGTGTGTGGACTCAGGTCTCAGCTGGTGACAGCCAGCTTAGTGTCCCTAGTGTGTGTGGACTCAGGTCTCAGCTGGTGACAGCCAGCTTAGTGTCCCTAGTGTGCGTGGACTCAGGTCTCAGCTGGTGACAGCCAGCTTAGTGTCCCTAGTGTGTGTGGACTCAGGTCTCAGCTGGTGACAGCCAGCTTAGTGTCCCTAGTGTGTGTGGACTCAGGTCTCAGCTGGTGCAGATCAAAGTAGTGACAGCCAGCTTAGTGTCCCTAGTGTGTGTGGACTCAGGTCTCAGCTGGTGACAGCCAGCTTAGTGTCCCTAGTGTGTGTGGACTCAGGTCTCAGCTGGTGCAGATCAAAGTAGTGACAGCCAGCTTAGTGTCCCTAGTGTGTGTGGACTCAGGTCTCAGCTGGTGCAGATCAAAGTAGTGACAGCCAGCTTAGTGTCCCTAGTGTGTGTGGACTCAGGTCTCAGCTGGTGACAGCCAGCTTAGTGTCCCTAGTGTGTGTGGACTCAGGTCTCAGCTGGTGCAGATCAAAGTAGTGACAGCCAGCTTAGTGTCCCTAGTGTGTGTGGACTCAGGTCTCAGCTGGTGACAGCCAGCTTAGTGTCCCTAGTGTGTGTGGACTCAGGTCTCAGCTGGTGACAGCCAGCTTAGTGTCCCTAGTGTGTGTGGACTCAGGTCTCAGCTGGTGACAGCCAGCTTAGTGTCCCTAGTGTGCGTGGACTCAGGTCTCAGCTGGTGACAGCCAGCTTAGTGTCCCTAGTGTGTGTGGACTCAGGTCTCAGCTGGTGACAGCCAGCTTAGTGTCCCTAGTGTGCGTGGACTCAGGTCTCAGCTGGTGACAGCCAGCTTAGTGTCCCTAGTGTGTGTGGACTCAGATCTCAGCTGGTGACAGCCAGCTTAGTGTCCCTAGTGTGTGTGGACTCAGATCTCAGCTGGTGACAGCCAGCTTAGTGTCCCTAGTGTGTGTGGACTCAGGTCTCAGCTGGTGACAGCCAGCTTAGTGTCCCTAGTGTGTGTGGACTCAGGTCTCAGCTGGTGACAGCCAGCTTAGTGTCCCTAGTGTGTGTGGACTCAGGTCTCAGCTGGTGACAGCCAGCTTAGTGTCCCTAGTGTGCGTGGACTCAGGTCTCAGCTGGTGACAGCCAGCTTAGTGTCCCTAGTGTGTGTGGACTCAGGTCTCAGCTGGTGACAGCCAGCTTAGTGTCCTAGTGTGTGTGGACTCAGGTCTCAGCTGGTGACAGCCAGCTTAGTGTCCCTAGTGTGTGTGGACTCAGCTATCAGCTGGTGACAGCCAGCTTAGTGTCCCTAGTGTGTGTGGACTCAGGTCTCAGTTGGTGACAGCCAGCTTAGTGTCCCTAGTGTGTGTGGACTCAGGTCTCAGCTGGTGACAGCCAGCTTAGTGTCCCTAGTGTGTGTGGACTCAGGTCTCAGCTGGTGACAGCCAGCTTAGTGTCCCTAGTGTGTGTGGACTCAGGTCTCAGCTGGTGACAGCCAGCTTAGTGTCCCTAGTGTGCGTGGACTCAGGTCTCAGCTGGTGACAGCCAGCTTAGTGTCCCTAGTGTGTGTGGACTCAGGTCTCAGATGGTGACAGCCAGCTTAGTGTCGCTAGTGTGTGTGGACTCAGGTCTCAGCTGGTGACAGCCAGCTTAGTGTCCCTAGTGTGTGTGGACTCAGGTCTCAGCTGGTGCAGATCAAAGCAAAGTTCAACTGTAAGATGGTAGAATCACTGAAGAACTCCAATGAGCACCGCCTGTCTGTCTGTGAGGAACATACATCCTTCCAGTTGGCTGCTACATTGGACCTCCGCTTCAAGTTGGCCTGGTGTAAGTATACGTGCGAGGCACAGAAGCAGAGGAGACTCTCCTTGCTGCAGAAAATACACTGGCTCCTCCTCCTCCAGTATCATCTGCTCAATCCCAGCCAGGTTCTGCCTCTTCTACACCAGCCAAACGGTGCTAGCTATTCGGCTTCATGGGAGTCAAGGAGGTTTGATGGGAGTCAAGGAGGCCATATCATCATATACTTCAAGCACAGCTGAGGAGATTGCAACATATTTGTCCCAACCGTATGTTGCTGCGAACGAACACCCAATTGAATACTGGCATACAAGATCAGTCAGTCTGCCTATCCTGTTCCAGCTGTCTCAGAAGTACTTGGCAATTCCTGCTACCTCAGCAACTGTAGAGAGACCTTTTAGCATCGCAGGAAAAGTCTTCAGACCAGACCGCTGCCGCCTGACTGATTCAAAGCTTGAGGCACCAATGTTCAACAGATGCACCAATAATTTAATTTGACTGTCATTTACAGCCCATAAACTGCCAGAGCCACCACCAATTCCAAAATGATGGTGAAGTCAATGAGTTCAACTCATCAACTAAGACAATGCCCAACATTCTGAGTGGCATGCGTCCTCCAATTGCTGGATAGATCAATTGAATTAGCCCTTTCCCCAGTCCCAAGAGAAAGTAGCCAAGCTTGTGACATGCTAACCAACATTTGTGAACATTTGTCAGTGCGTCTTGTGAAAGTTGTGTAAGGCTATGACAAAATTATTGTGGCGAAAGATAATATAAAAATGCGAAAATGTGACATATCTAGTGAGGTGCTCTTCCATGATGATTGACTACGTGATTATTCTCTGTTTCATATTAATAATAAAGCTATATAAAACTCTTTGACTGCTTTATTCTTTCATACTGTAATACGCGTAATATGCCTAAAATAAAAAATAGTTTTCATTATGTTAATTAATACATATAAATCATGGATAGCAATAATCAGTTAGAGCACTAGATATTGTCTTAACAACAGAAAAAGATCAATGCCTTTGAATTCAAAGAGGGTCACTTAAGCTTGTACATGGTAGAGACAGGATTTGCATATTCTTTAAAGTAATCATGATTGTAATCATGATTACATGTTAAAGTAATCATAATTGTAATAAATTACATTTATTTTCTGAGTAATTTTATTCCTAATAGTTTTCATAGTAATTGTAATCAATTACATTTGTATTATAATTATCCCATCTCTGGTACGAGTGTGTTATTTTTTGTGGCCCTAGCCTAGGGTTCGACGCTATGAACAATTCCAACTAGGTAGGATCTTTCCGATCCCACTGTGTTTAGGGCCTATCTGCGTCTGGACTGATGTCACTAAAGATGTTCTCTCCTAGAGTGAATTCTTTCTAATTCTGGGTTTCGAGACCATCCTTTATAAACATGTTTTTCAAGCAAAACAAGGTCGCGCGTCCCACACACACGCACGCACACACACACCCACGCACACGCACACGCACGCGCACGCACACGCACACGCACACACACACGCACGCGCGTATGCCCGCGAGCCATTTGTCTAGCCTCTATATCCCACCTTTACATAAATGAAACTTAAAAAAACCATTATACCGTTATTTAAAAAAGGTTCGAGAAACAAGTCAGAACTATAGACCAGTGAGTTTAACATCAGTGATTTGTAAATTATTAGAAAGACTAATTAAAGATCACATGGTGGATGTTCTTGTTAAACATAACTTGATAAACCCATCTCAACATGGGTTTCTAAAAGCGAGGTCATGCTTAACAGATATGTTATGTTTTTTGGAAGATATCACTAAGTGGGTAGATGATGGATCACCAGTAGATATCATCTACTTAGATTTTCAAAAAGCTTTCGACAAAGTGCCATATCAGAGATTACTGCTTAAACTAAAAGCCCATGGCATAGGACATGGTATAATTAACTGGATAGAAAAATGGCTGATTGACAGAAGACAACGGGTAGTTGTTGATGGGGAGGCTTCAAACTGGAAATCAGTTTTGAGTGGGGTTCCACAGGGATCAGTACTGGGACCTATATTATTCTTAATATATATAAACGATTTGGACGATAATATAGCTAGCAAGGTGTTGAAATTTGCAGATGATACAAAAGTGTTTAGAAGGATTAAAAATGATGGGGATAGACAGCATTTACAAGATGATCTTGACAGGTTGATCAAATGGTCTGAAAAGTGGCAAATGTTGTTCAATTTTGGGAAATGTAAATGCCTCCACACAGGACATGGGAACGAATATGTAGAATATACAATGGGGGGAACTGTACTAAGTACTACTGTAAAAGAAAAAGACTTAGGGCTGACAATTAGTGCTGACATGAAGGTTTCAGAGCAGTGTGGAATTGCAGCTTCAAAGGAAATCAAATCCTTGGATTGATTAGGCGAAATATAGCATATAAAGAAAAAGAACTAATAATACCGCTGTACAAAACAATAGTTAGGCCTCATTTAGAATATTCTATACAAGCGTGGAGGCCATACCGCAAGAAGGACATGGATATGCTAGAAAGAGTACAGAGGAGAGCGACTAAAATGATACCAAAACTGAGGGATCTTAGTTATGAAAAACGCCTAAAAGAATGCGGTTTAACAACACTAGAGACCAGGAGATTGAGAGGAGATCAGATAGAAGTGTTTAAAATATTGAATGGTTATGAAAATATTGATAGAAATATGTTTTTTTCAGTTAAGAAAGATAGAAAGACTAGAGGACATGAAGTTACATTAGTAAAGGAGCAGTGTAGATTAGACGTGAGAAAGTTCTCATTTTCACAAAGGACTGTGAATGAATGGAACAGATTATCTGATGATTGTGTGGGTGCTAGTAGTGTGAATATGTTTAAAAATAAAATCGACACATACCTCAGAAGGGCTGGATATATGTAGATAAAAGGGTTGGACTCTCGATAAGCCAAAGGGCTTCCTTGTCCCCCTGCCATCTAGAGTTAATTCTCTGGATGGCAATCTTGTTAAATCTTGTTAAAAAACACGACAACTTACAAGATTGATAGTAGTATTGGTAGTTCCAAATAGTTTGAATGTTTCGCTCTGCTGCTCGCTGCACCGGGCAGTCGTATTCCAGGTTAATCCACAAAGATATCTTGCACCATAGACGCGGGCGAAAATGACGTTATGCTACAGTGACGTCACTTCCGTGGATACACACGGGTTTCCGTTCCGCAACGTGTCGCCATTGTTCGCCGCCACTGCTCGACAAGATCCCTAAAACTAGCAGTCCTGATTAGATCTGAGGCCTGACAGGGAATCGATGCCGGGCGGCCCCTGATCGGTGAGTTTACAACTTCCAGGTGGTTTACGACGTTTATGCAGACGAGCTAGCAGGCAATAGTGGAGTCTGGAGATATTCAACTGATCGCGAACTTTCTCAAATGAAATATGCACATGGTAATTATACATTGATTCGTGTAAATTGTAAAGATACGTCTGTTTTTGTAAGTAGTAAGGATACACCGGTTCGTGTATATGGTAATGAGACATCGGTTTGTGTATATGGTAATGAGACACCGGTTCGTGTATATGGTAATGCAACACCGGTTCGGGTAAAAAATAAAGGTAGGTTCTTATATAACTGTTCTTAATTATATTGTTCAACGCATTTTGGGCATCACACTGACCGAACTGTTCATTCGAACAACACACTGACTCAGGTTGGGCTGCAATTTCGCACAAATACTATTCGTACACTTGATATGTGCACGGCATATCTTATCCACGACAATCAGCAGGGACTCATTCATACAGGTGAATAAACTGAAGCAACGCGGAGAGAAAAAAAATTGTCCACGCTTTGAAACAGCAGTAAGAAGATTGAAACCCGGATTCTTTCGAACGAAAGGCCGCTTTTCTAATAATTACGATACTGCGCCCCATTAAATGTCGTACATTGTATTGAGTCGATCCCTACACTGACAACTGCTGTGTCTTAGTCTGCTGAGCCACTAATTAGCCGCGCTAATGGTCGCATCCTTTGGTATCATCATTTTATTCAGCTGACCTTGTACCTGGCAACAGAAAAGGCTTCTAGGGATTTGTCATTGGCATTCACGTCTCGCAATCACTGTCGCAATCTCTACAGCACAGCCCTATCGGCGGCGTGACATATGTTACCGTATCTCCGACAGACTGCCACGTAGGTTTATCATATTCACTGATAATAATTTCACTATATGTACAGACATGCATACATACAAATGTATCTACGTACGCATACACATGATCCCACATGTACATATTTACAATCGTACACACGCCCGCACGCACGCGGGCGCGCGCACACACATACACACACGCGCGCGTAAAGTAGCCCGCACACCAGAGACTCGCTCGGGACGCGGTTGAAACGCAATCGTCTCGACCGCGTCTCGACCGCGTCTCGACCGCGTCTCTCCGTGGTGTCCTCGAGACGCCTCGACACCGTGTAGAGGCGTCTTGAGCGCATCTCGAGGAAGTCTTGAGCGAAGCTCGAGGATCTTACAAGTTTAATATTTTGGGAGCGTCTCGACGCGTCTTGACTTCATCCTGATCGCATCACCTTGTGTCAAGACTTGGTGTGCGAGGATTTAACGTCGATACACGGACGAGACGAAACGAGACGGAGCAGTTCCACTTGCCAATGAGGAGCTGGCCTGGAGTCACATGGTGGGTCGTAGGCCTTACATATGTGCAGATCTAGAAGGGGCCCAGGGAGTCCGGACCCTCTATTAAGGAAAAAATCTTCATTTACTATTATAGTATAATAATTGGCTGAAAATCATAATCTATGTGTCACAAAAATGCACCTTTTCAAGTGTTTTGTCCCAAAACCAAATTCCACGCCAACCCCCACAGCATTTCGTTTTTGGCCAACCAAACATGGACGTTTATAACTTAAATATGCATTACTTGGCTAAACATAAAATTACATATTTTCTAGAATTTGGCATAACAATAAAGGCTGGGTAGGGGACACCATACCCACAGTATTTTCTTTTTTGTTCAGCAGATGGTGGATTTACAAATAAAATATAATATTCTTTGCTGTAAATCATGTTTTTGGTGATACAAAATTGCATATTTTCATGTGTTTTGCCTAAAAACGTTTACCCCTCCCACGTACATCGTTTACCCCTCCCACGTACATCGTTTACCCCTCCCACGTACATCGTTTACCCCTCCCACGTACATGGCCGATGTGTTTCTTTTTTGGCCACGAAATAACTTTGTTTACAACGGAAAATCTATTAATTGCCATTCCACTATCGGCGCTTCATTTTGGCCGCCAAATAAGTACATTCACAACTGCAATATACAGAACTGTACAGTGGACGTAGAACGGCCGTCAACGTGGCCACATGTATCGCGTATTGCATATAATTATAATTTTCGCGCAACCTAAGGGGAACATAGCATCGTTTCTGGGACTGGGTTATTTCACCGTATTTTCCAAAATGAGCAAAACAAATCCAGCCATTTTAGTTTTGCATTCGCCGTGTGTCCACATGAGCGCGGACATCGACCCGTCTTGCACCAAGGCGCATTCTCGTCTCCTTGGTGTGCGGGCACATCACCTCGGGTTGGCTTAAGACTCGCAGGAGACGCCTCGAGACGAGATGCTCGAGACGCGGTCAAGACGCGTTTTCAACGCGTCTTGACCGCGTCTCGAGCGAATGTGCTTGGTGTGCGGGCTGCTTTAACACACACATACGCACAGGCACCCACATATACACGCACACATACATATCTGCACACATGCATGCACGCAGACATGGACACCGCTAATGCCTTACTGCCGTCGGCCACCTGTGGTCACTGTGAGTCGCTACACCAACTACGACGGACCTGACCACTACCTCTGCAAGACAACGACCGTCACAGAACAAGGGTGGGTTTCATCTCTCGACAGGCGCGATATCACATCGATATTATCGTCGGTTGGCCCATTGTTTCTCTGGGATTTTGTCGGCCTTACACAACAAAAACTCATTAGTAGCTTAGCATATGAAAACAACGGGACAGAGAAGCCCAATTACGAACTTATCAACAGACACATCCAGGACTCAGGACCGTGGAAAGTTTCAAACTGTACGAAGGCATAACCGAACACCTGTCTGCATGTTCTGTGTCGACGAACGTCTAGGCACGACGTTCTCATAAATAAAGGTTCATACATAATAATGAGACACATCGTATAATGTGGCAGACACAGTATGTCTGCCATATCTATTTCGCTAAGTGTGTATATTATACGTTGTCGTTCGTCATCATAATAATACATTTTATTTCACATACCACCAGATGGTGGCGCTAAAAGAGGTCTTTAAACATAGTCTATAATTACTAACTCTTAGATGCACAGGCCCAAAAATATGTATTTTGTTTTCCTTTAACATAACATAGCGTGACATAGACGTAAGTTCATTCTGCTGATGAAGACCGCGTGAGGCATTTGAAATATATACAAAACGAAAAAACAAGTTTCTTGAGAGGTAAATATGCCAAATAATAATAATCAAGAAACCGGATCATAAATTTATTCAAGGATAACGTAAATTGAATAACACAACTGAGAAAACATGTAATTTGTTCATCAAATGTAATCCTATAACCGAGTTGCGTATATGACCATTCCGGCACGACGTACTATATATGTATTCTTTTGGGCTGGATTATACATAATCTCGCTGTCAATCCGTAGGCAAGATGAACTAGTTCGTCGATCCGGGGGTGGCCCTTGGGGCGTGGGTCGCCAGGCCCTCCCGTAGGGGAAACAAAGCGTATGGGAATTGTTATTTCTATTTATAAATTTGTTTTCGCTTACAAAATGAGTTATGTGGTGATTATCGCAACAGAGCTCATCAACAAAATCTGCAAGGAGTAATATATTCATTATAACATGGCACGTAGATGTCAACATTTGTTCGTGTAAAAGCGAGAAAGTGCTCATGGAAATGCTGGTTAAAGCGGGAAATATTCTCCTCCGCGTAACTTCAGTTTAGACCAGCGGTTCCCAATCTTTTTCTCCTCGCATACCCCCTTAGTCTTGGGACGATCGTCGGCGTACCCCCATTGTTTTAATATAAAATATGGAAGTATAGACAAAACAATACATAACCCATAATTTTTCTAAATTACATAACACATCATTTTATAAAAATAAATAAATAACACTTCACTCCGAACTGCGTAAGACTACGAAACCACCTCAATACTTAATATAGTCTGTTCAAAATCACGGTTTCAATTCGGGAAAGAGTTGAAACAATATTTGACAATAATTGACAAAATGTACTCGAAGGTCCTCTTGACATACAGTCCGGCGTGAAATTTGATCTTCGCACTTAACAACTTCAAAGAGACACGTGGGTGAAGATATGAGCAATGATCACACCGGTGCATCACGAGGTTCGGATACGCCACGTTCAATTACAAACCATGTAGGGGAAGAGCTTCAGAACGATCACTATATGGAAACACATGACTATGTAGACGCAATGTTTTCAAATTCTTTAATACCTCAAATTACGAAGCCCACTAGAATAATACCAGCTATAGCCACATTAATAGATAACATTTACAGTAATGACATACTTGGCGAACGCAATCAACTGCAAGGAATATTATACTCAGATCATTTACCAATATTTATACTAACTACGTTAAACAATCCTATACAGGTTGACGTAACAACAGAGACTAGGACATATACTCATCACACTATTGCCTTATTCAAAAATACTATGAGAAGCTCTCAGCCACGCTGCAATTAATGCGCGAAAACTATTCGTACACAAATAGATCCGACATGGATTCGAACCCGGGTCCGATGCTCTATCCACTGCGCCACTGCGTCCACAATGTATTGACGTAGGCAATGTAGCCGAACGTACCCACGGGTACTTGGACAATGTATTGACGTAGGCAATGTAGCCGAACGTACCCACGGGTACTTGGACAATGTATTGACGTAGGCAATGTAGCCGAACGTACCCACGGGTACTTGGACAATGTATTGACGTAGGCAATGTAGCCGAACGTACCCACGGGTACTTGGACAATGTATTGACGTAGGCAATGTAGCCGAACGTACCCACGGGTACTTGGACAATGTATTGACGTAGGCAATGTAGCCGAACGTACCCACGGGTACTTGGACAATGTATTGACGTAGGCACTGTAGCCGAACGTACCCACGGGTACTTGGACATTGTGGATGCGTTAACAAGAACTACGTTACTTTTCCTGAACGGCCCAAACATCTAAGGTCGTAGCAAGTCTGATTCGGAACACGCGTGTCGTAGGCAGCTGTACTCGGAGGTGCAATAAACAAAAAGCAATGTGTGGACGCGGCTTACAAACGGAATCTGTTGTTAGCGGATACTCGTCGGGAAGCAGCTGTGGACATGGGAGGACAAGACAACGACGTCAAACGACAAACTAGTTGAGAAGGTATCAGTTCTACGCCTCGAGCACAATGCATGAGACTAATATGTAGGCCTATCATTGAAAGGGTGAATGGCAAAATCCAATTACTGATCACAATCAAGGTTGATATTTAATACTAATGAAACATGTTATTGGATATGATATTAAATGTACTATTGTTCACGAATTGTATTAAATGGGGTATAGACGACACAACTGCTTGTTTATATATAAGCACATTTGGTCATGCACATTAAAGGGCGTTATGAACAGGAGTGTTATGTTCACAAACTAATCATAGAAGATAAATGTAGGTTATACAAAACTACACCAATGTAATATGACCTGCAACGGAAGCTCCGGTAGACTACCGATGGTCTCTATTCAAGACGCCGCTCATATATTCGACGCTATGCCATTCAAATAGGTTGTCGGCCCCTGTTCTATAACAACATGTCGTGCTCCGCGCAACTTGGTCGCCTCGTGCAGCATGCATACTGAACACATTTCTAAAGGCTAAGTAATTTTCTTCCCACGCCCCGCACAAGAGGGAGTTCCCCCGCCTCCTCCATGGACACCTTGAACTCGTGGTTGCTAGTGGGGTCACCCGACCGTCAGTGGGGTCACCAGACCGTCAGTGGGGTCACCCGACCGTCAGTGGGGTCACCCGACCGTCAGTGGGGTCACCCGACCGTCAGTGGGGTCACCAGACCGTCAGTCATTTCAAGTTGTTGTAAAAGTTTACTTTTCGATACCGCCTGATAGGTTGGAGCGTAAGTAACATTTTGGGTCCTAATGTACAATATCATCCCCCTGGGGGCCGTGGAGGGCACCTTTAAGCAACAATCTTGAAACGGCCCTAACTTCTGAACCGTTCATGTTATATCAACGTGTTATGTCTCTGCTGATTCGTCGAAATGGTGAGTAGCAACTCTGTGTCCAATGTATTTTTTGCGTGGAGGCAGCCATTTTGAAGTTATTTGCAAAAAAACGTATAATCTTGTAATTTTCACAACAATTTTCCTAACTATTTCCATCCTCAGCCAATCAGTTAAACTCTAAACATCGCTTAATCAAGACTAAATAGCAAAAGTAACCACAAACGCCTGCCAAGCAAAAAGGGATTAATACTGTATGGGAGAAAGTAACTAATTTTGCATGTTAATTAAGAGCTTGTCAAAACTCCATTCCAAATACTTCAAAACAGGGAAATTCGAAGGTAATAGCGGGTTGGAATGAGCACGTTAAACCATACAGAGAAGCGTCATTGTTTTGGCATAATGTGTGGAAAGATTGTGGCTCTCCTCGCAATGCTGTTATTGCTGATGTCATGCGTAGATCACGCTCTCAATATCACAGAGCAGTTCGTTTTGTTAAACGTAATCAAAATAATGTTAAAAAAGAAAGTATGGCGACAGCTTTACTTGGAAATAAAAATAGGGACTTCTGGAAAGAAGTAGGTAAAGTTACAAAGAACAATAATATGCTACCCAACATGGTTGATGAAGTGACAGGAGACGAAAATATTTCTAAACGCTTTGCTACTAAGTATGAGGACTTGTATAATTCAGTAGCCTATAATGATGCAGATATGACGTCATTGCTACAAAACATACATAGTAAAGTAGATGCACATTGTAACGAAGCTGAAAATACTATTACAGTGGATGATGTTTTGAATGGCATTAATCATGTTAAGAGTAACAAATGTGATGGATATGGCGTTATATATACCGACCACTTTATTCATGCACCTAAACAATTACATGTTTTTCTTTCTTTACTATTCACAGCAATGGTATATCACGGGTATACCCCGGATGGTTTTAATATTTCTACAATTCAACCTCTGGTAAAAAAACAAGAGGAAATCAGCAAATAATTCTAATAACTATCGAGCCATTGCTCTTAGCAGCCCTCTGTCGAAAATATTTGATTGGGTTATAATGATAAAAAGTTCTGATGCTCTTAAAACAAGTGATCTACAGTTTGGTTTCAAACCTCAAAGCTCTACAGCTAAATGTACATTTGCGTTAATGGAGACTGTGAACTATTTCCAGCAGAATAAATCGGATGTTTACGTGTTATTACTAGATGCGACTAAAGCATTCAATAAGGTAAATTATGTTAAACTTTTTAACTTACTGATGGAAAGAGGAATGAATCCCCTTTTAATCAGGTGTTTACTTTATATGTACACTAAACAACATTTAAATGTATCATGGAACGATTCCATGTCATTGCATTTCTCAACTACCAATGGTGTGAAGCAGGGTGGTGTGTTGTCCCCCATTTTATTTTCAATCTACATTGATGAAATGTTAACAAGACTCTGCATGTCTGGTTTTGGCTGTATGATTGGTCATAAGTACTATGGTGCTGTTGGCTATGCTGATAATATATCTTTGGTAGCTCCATCGATATATGCATTGAACAAAATGTGTGATATATGTCTAAAATTTGCATATGAATATGATTTACAATTCAACCCGGCAAAATGTCAACTTATTAAATATGGCAGTGGTACCGACTGCCCATTTTACTTTGATGGTTTAAAAGTGAAACATAGTAAAAAGGGTTGCATTTAGGCCACATTATTGGTCCTGACACTCACCAGGCTATGGTAAAAGATATGTGTCATGATTTTATATGGCGTGTAAATGCATTATCTGCTAATTTTGGGTTTTGTAATATAAACATAAAACGTCAATTATATACACCTGCATGTCGTACTGTACATCTTTCTATGGTGTATGTCTGTGGAACTTACAAAACAAACATCTTGATATGTTTTATACTACGTGGCGCAAAGGTATCAGAAAACTGTTTAATCTACCAGTTTGCACGCATTGTAATATGGTGCCACTTTTAGCAGACTGTTTACCGATTCAAATTCAAATTATGAATCGAATGGTACGATTTATGCAGAGTTGCTTGAAATGCAGTAACTCCAGTTTGAAAATGCAAATACAAACTTGATGCCATGACATTCTTTCGAATGACGTCTAATCAGTTTTATGGTATGATTCAAGACCACTATCAGGATGATGAACTAGTATGTAGAATCTCATTTGCAAAAGATGTATTACATAATATAGATAATGCGGGTAGCTCTTCTTTTTTAGCCATTGACGACCTCCGCTCATTGCTTACTGTTTTATGTACATAGTAACTTATGTACATTGATTTAGTCGAATTGTACATTTTTTTAGTACGAATAAATGTATTATTATTAGTATTAGTGTTAGTGAACAATTTAACCAAAAAAGTCAGATATATCATTGTCATTGTTGTCTATTTGTTCAACTTTACTCAGAAGAACCTATTGGAATGGTGATCACCCACATTAAAATACTCAATATTGGGGAACTACGCCCATTCTCTCAACATCGGGGGCTGAGCTCCAAGCCCCCGCCCAGATTCCGACGCCTGTGAACAATACGCGTGACAACTATCGCCAACAGGTTCGATTGTACGTACGATGTGCTTAGAAATTATGGAATATTGTCAACATTCACAACTGAGGCGGAAGCGTTAATCATGCTTTGACTGACCGTTTAGCGGATCACATGCCACACATGTTGTGCTTTGGGGAAATGCAGCATGGTGAGCATATGTATCATATCGACCAAGGATTCGATATGTTTGCTGGGCAGCCCACATCGCTTACCCGACAACCCGACAGCTACCCGGCGTCTACCTGCGTCTACCCGGCGCCTACCGTGTATCTAGCCGGCATCTACCCGGGATTCTGTCAGGTAGACAGGGGTCCTCGGTCGAGACTGGAGATCGTATACGTGTTGGAAACAGCCCTCGTGTGACTCTTGTTAGATACATATTGTGAAACCAGCGTGCAAGTGTCTGTAAATGTTAATATGACTGCCTAAACGTATATATGTATTACTCGACCTTTCCTATCTCGCCTCTTCAACTCCGCATACGTCATTGCAATGCATTATCTCTCTCAGAAAACGGCGCCAAATAATAATGCCAGTTACGTTTACGTTTATCCTGCGTTCGCTACACACACAACACACTTTATGAGGAGTTCAGAAAGGGACGGAACGACAATGACACACCTGTTCAATCGAACACCATCTCAACTTCTCTGGGAAGCATTCAGCAATTACTGCGCGACGATTATTCGTACACAAATGTTCACCACTGTCTGTGTGGTACTCATTCATGCAGCTGAGTGAACTGGAGCAGCTTATGGTGAACGAACTTGCCCAAGGTTCGACACGGCAGCATATGATTCGAGCCCGGGTTCTCTTGATTGTGAGTCCGATGCTGTAGCCAATGCGCTACAGAAATGATTATTAAATGCAAGCATTGTCAAACACACCCAAGAGAGAAATTCTGTGAAGACGGTTCTTGGCCAGACGCCGACGTCGGACCCGGCTGCCACAATAGGAGCAGCAACATGACGTACGTTCTCCAAACGTGTAAGGGTTTGACGCTGCGAACAAGTCCAACAAGATGTCCGGCGGCATGTTACAGGTCTCGTTGTACTCCATAAGGATCTATCTCATTTATCTGCGTCTGGTCTGATGTCAATAAAGATGTCCTGTACCAGAGTGATATATTCCGTGATCTGGGCCTGGAGAACATCCTGTATAAACCAGTTTTCAAGCAAAACAAAGTCGTGCGTCCCATACACATGCACACACGTATGCCGGCGCATCCTTCATCTAGGTCCCGCATTTACGTAAATAAAACTTGACTAACATGACAACTTACATAGTCGATAGTAGGCCCAGCATAGGTCCTTCTAAGTGCCTTGAATGTTTTTTGCTGCTGTCGTATTCCGGGTTAATCCAGAAAGATTTCCTCTGCACCGCAGAAGCGGGCGGAAATGGCGCTATGCGACAGTGACGTCACATCCGTGGCAACACGCTATATACTGTTCGCCGCGTGTCGCCACTGGCCATCTTCAATACTCGATTTCACAGTTTGACTTATATCGGCATATAGGTCGGGTTACGCAATCGGTGCAACAGGTCAAGTCGAATAAAATAAAACTTAATCCACCGTTGGATCGCAATGGTGCATATGTCCCCTTTGCTAATTTTAAACGTATTTTTCACCAAGTTTACGATACGTATATATACATATTAAAATATGCTATCACCAGATATCCTGTGTTATTTGCAATCATTTCCACCACTCACAGCCAACCAGGTTGACTTTTACTCGATATAACCTTTGAACTTTGAAACTCTGATTGCGTGTATGCTGAACAAGATCACGTCAAGAACAGCGGTCATGACAATGTGAGGGGCTGGAATTGCTGCTGGGCGGCCCCACGTAGGAATATCACTACGCAATTTGAAAACACTCGCGAATGTTTTGAAATTAATTTGAAGACACTCTAAAGCATTTTAAAATTAATTTGAAACACTAGTGTTTTGAAATTAATGTTAAAACAATCTAGAGTATTCTTAAATTAAGTACTACCGTAGTGTTTTCCAGGGTGAGTGTTTTAAAATTGCGACATTTTGGCGCTGACCGATGATGGTCAATGTTGTGGAGGTCGGCTGAACATGAGAATACTTGACGGTGTAGCAGCCTGGCTAAGACGGAGCACGTACAATTGTTACACGACACCTATGATCTGGTCACGACCCTCTACGTCGCACTAGACACGGCAACTAACGAAGATTAGCGCGATAAAATTTTTTATTTTTATGAAATTACATAGACTATGTTAGAATATTAAACTATTTCCAATGAATATAGACAGTTTATAATTATGATAACTAAACATGCATGAAAACGAAAATATTATATTATTCTTAACATCTCATATAAAACACAACACAAAAATATAGCATATTACTCTGTATGCATTAGTTATACACGTTAGCCTCTGCTGCTCAGTGATACATAGGCGTACAGCTCCCAGCGCTATACTTTCGTTGTACATATGTGTGCATAGTGTTCACCGTCTGGATCCAAATCTCCAGTAGAGTAGCAATACAAGCAGACGAAGCTTTCAAATAGAACATGCCAGCCAAACACAGTGAATCTAATAATCGATCTGTCTATGGTTGTTGTCACAGTCGGTCATATAATATGCTAAGTGATTCTGGTTAATCTCGCTTGACACCAATACTGGGGCTCAAACCTCAGCACCGGGGACGCGGCAAATGTCTCGTGCCGGCTCGGATGCATCGAGAATAGGGCCTACCAAGCTATTATGTATGTATAACAGGGGATTAAATGCATTTTTCTCGTGACACCACTTTAATCAAACATAGAACTTCCCGTTACTCCGATGTGCCCCATTCACCGACTATTATGACTTAAGCACATTTCGTAGTCAGTGCCACCAGACGAATAGCAGGTCGACTTTTAGCATAGTTTTGCAAAGCCTCGATTACCCAGGTGCCGTGAGGCGGCGGCACCATTGGCGCTCATCGCATCCTCTTCTCGGCGAGTTCACGAAGGCGAGCGTTAGTTTGATAAGCGAAACATAGTCTCGCTGTTAACGCCATATTGTTATTTGACAGGCGGGGCTGTGGCCGAACCCTCGGAGGAGCCTTCGCCGCCCTGCACGACGAGGGTGTTGAGGATGTGCGCCGTGAGGAAGATGGACGACTCCTGCAGGTCGCGTGTGTTCTGCCGCCGGAGTATCCGCTGGTGACGCGGATTGTACGGGTTCAAAGTTCGCTGTGGCCGCGTCTCGATAGCTGGCGCTGGCGGCTGGATCACGAGTGGCGCCTCCTGTAGAACTATGAAAGGCTGGTCGTGCGCGGACGGTACATCAGGAGGCCCCATGGGCAGCGACACCGTGGTTGTGGTCGTCGTCGTGCGGGTGGTCGAAGAGGCTCGGCCGGGGTGGATCCGGTGGGACACTGTGCTCACCTCCGCTGCCTGGTCCCGTCTTTCCTTCGTCCTCTCCGCCGCCAGCTCGGCGTACTCCTCTGTAACAGTGGCCTTTTGGTCATTATTAGAGTACTAATATAACAATACTCACAGCAACTTAAGCTGATTATGCTAAAGTGTCATTCTTTATGATGTTGAATTGCATGCAAAATTAAATTAAAAATAAGATTTTGTTGTATAATGACCAACGTTGTAACATAGATTTGTGCAACATTGCAATGATTATCATAATATATTATGTACTTCTAATAGCATTAGTTCATTACTTGTACCTGATGATTCACGTCTATGTATATAATCTATATAAAGAAATATGTAAGACACGTTGCATTGTATTGATATTTACCTAACTAACAGTTTATAATAATTGATTTTTGAGTGAATTTTAGTGTTTTAAGATGCATTTCAACGAAGTATAGATGTCCCCGAATGAAATGGACCCTAGATATTCACCCATAACGATAGCAATGCTCTATGGTACTCAGTACTACGACGCGTCTACAATCTACAAGTGCCCCACAATGCGACATTACGAGCATCCCTGGCCCAGTGTCCGCTTACTGGAGAGATCGAGGAAGGCGAAAGCCCAGACGATGCTCCATACCCAGCCGAACAGGAAGATGACGGTGGTGAAGACTTGCAACAGCGCCACCCACGTGTTCACCCAGATCACGTTGAGCACGTCGCCGCCAGAGGGCCGCACTAGGCCGCAGCACAGGACGCTCAGGCCAGACAGAAACGTCCCTGCGAAGACGACGAACCAGTAATTTATAAAGTAGGATTTGTGTGATTTGTCACAGGATTGTTGTCGTATTTGTTAGAGGAAACGCAATGGCAGGTGAAACATTGTTAGTTCGTTGATTATCACAAAAACAACGGTGAAACAATGATCGACTGTGCTGCCCAATAGTGACTGGGTAGACAGTGGTTCATAGCTATACCTACAGTATGCCTACCATAGAGTTACATCATTAATCATTCCCCTATAGACTAGCGTGTTCTATTTATATCTATGGAGCCTACTCAGTAAAAAGACATACAGTAGGCCTCCCTAGTAGCAATATGCAGTAGGCCTATGCCATAGTAATATACCTATCTTCTGAAGCCTTACCCAGTAGAAATACATGCAGCTGCTGTAGGCTTTTACAGTTTCAGGCCTATACAGTTTCTATCTATAGTACTAGTAGGCCTACTCATAAGCAAAAATGTACAGAAATACCTACAGTGGGACAGGTTGCATCTGTTTAAACTAAATTCGCAGGGGGACTCGCAGAGAAGCCTGAAACTGGAGGCATAAATAAAGACAACAAAAATAATTCGGCAAAGAACAGTCTGGAAAACTGTTCTGAAGCTGGATATAAATGTGTTTGTTTAGATGCAAGGAGTATAGTAAACAAAAGAAATGAACTAAACATTATGGTAGAAGATATTGACCCTCACATAATAGGTATAGCCGAATCATGGGCAACCACCGATATATCAGATGCCGAATTGGGACTGACAGATAGAATAGGAAGAAGGGGAGGTGGAGTTATTTTATATGTTAAAGAATCTATCCAGGCTTATGAAATAAAATTAGACAGAGAAGCAGATTGCGAAGAAGCTGTTTGGTGTAACATAGTTACAGGAAACTCAACGTTAACGGTTGGATTAGTTTATCGAAGTCCAAACATAAGCATAGAAGAGAATGAAAAAATACAAAACGCTATAAGGGAAGTGAGCAAACGGGACTGTGTTATTATGGGGGATTTTAACCATGGGCATATAAAATGGAAATCTCTACAGAGTATGGGTAGTGAGGACCACAAGTTTTTAGTTTTAGTACAAGATAGTTTCCTTTCTCAACATGTGCTAGAACCAACCAGGGGAGAGAATGTGTTGGACATAGTTTTGTCCTCACAGAATGAATTAGTTGACAATGTCAGGATATGTGAGCCATTGGGGAATAGTGATCACAACCAGATACATTTTATCATCAAAGTAAAATCAGAAAGGAATAGTAAAAAGCAGTACAGGAGAAATTTCCACACAAGAAAATATAAGGACATAAGGAAATATTTAGCAAAGATAGACTGGAATAACACACTGACAAATAAAACAGCAACAGAATGCTGGAATATATTAAAGAGTGAAATTAAGTGCATAGTGGATAAATTTGTACCCTTCAAAAACAAGGGAAACAGTCCAAAAAGAAACACTTATCGAAATAAGCCATTAGAAAAATTAAGTATAAACAAATGATGTGGAAGTCATATAGACGTACTGGAAATGACGAAGACTACAACATTTATAAAGAAGCACTAAACCAAGCTACAGCTGAAATTAGAAATTCAAAGAGAAGCTATGAACATAAATTAGCTTGTAATATAAAACATGACAGCAAAAGTTTTTATGCGTATGTTCGAAGCAAACAGAATGTTCAGGATAAGGTCGGTCCTCTAGAAGATAGTGCTGGACATATAATATCAGAAGGATTCTTAATGGCAGAAGACCTGAATGAGTATTTTAGTTCAATGTTTATCAGAGAAGACACTAGTTCACTGCCAGTACCAGAGGCTAAGTTCAAGGGGGCAGAATCAGACTATTTAAGACAGTTAATTGTAACCCCACAAATGGTAGCTAAGAAAATTAGGGCTATGAAAGATAATAAATCACCTGGAGTGGATGGTATTCCACCCAAACTACTATTGGAAATTGTAGAACAAATTAGCATACCGCTTGCAACAGTTTTCAACTTGTCATTAGAAGAGGGAGTGGTTCCTTTAGATTAGAAAGAAGCAAACATTATACCGTTATTTAAAACAGGTTCGAGAAACAAGTCAAATAATTATAGACCAGTTAGTTTAACATCGGTGATTTATAAATTATTAGAAAAACTAACTAAAGATCACATGATGGATTTTCTTGTTAACTGTAACTTGATAAACCCATCTCAACATGGGTTTCTAAAAGCGAGGTCATGCTTAACAAATATGTTATGTTTTTTGGAAGATATCACTAAGTGGGTAGATGATGGATCACCAGTAGATATCATCTACTTAGATTTTCAAAAAGCTTTCGACAAAGTGCCACATCAAAGATTACTGCTTAAGGCCCATGGCATAGGAAATGGTATAATTAACTGGATAGAAAAATGGCTGATTGACAGGAGACAACGGGTAGTTGTTGATGGGGAGGCTTCAAACTGGAAATCAGTTTTGAGTGGGGTTCCACAGGGATCAGTACTGGGTCCTACATTATTCTTAATATGTATAAACGATTTGGACGATGATATAGCTAGCAAGGTGTTGAAATTTGCAGATGATACAAAAGTGTTTAGAAGGATTAAAAGTGATAGAGATAGACAGCATTTACAAGATGATCTTGACAGGTTGATCAAATGGTCTGAAAAGTGGCAAATGTTGTTCAATTTTGGGAAATGTAAATGCCTTCACACAGGACATGGGAACGAATATGTAGAATATACAATGGGGAGAACTGTACTAAGTACTACTGTAAAAGAAAAAGACTTAGGGCTGACAATTAGTGCTGACATGAAGGTTTCAGAGCAGTGTGGAATTGCAGCTTGAAAAGGAAATCAAATCCTTGGATTGATTAGGCGAAATATAGCATATAAAGAAAAAGAACTAACAATACCGCTGTACAAAACAATAGTTAGGCCTCATTTAGAATATTGTATACAAGCGTGGAGGCCATACCGCAAAAAGGACATAGATATGCTAGAAAGAGTACAGAGGAGAGCGACTAAAATGATACCAAAACTGAGGGATCTTAGTTATGAAAAACGCCTAAAAGAATGTGATTTAACAACACTAGAGACCAGGAGATTGAGAGGAGATCAGATAGAAGTGTTTAAAATATTGAATGGTTATAAAAATATTGATAGAAATATGTTTTTTCAGTTAAGAAAGATAGAAAGACTAGAGGACATAAAGTTACATTAGTATAGGAGCAGTGTAGATTAGACATAAGAAAGTTCTCATTTTCACAAAGGACTGTGAATGAATGGAACAGATTATCTGATGATTGTGTGAGTGCTAGTAGTGTGAATATGTTTAAAAATAAAATCGACACATACCTCAGAAGGGCTGGATTTATGTAGATAAAAGGGTTGGACTCTCGATAAGCCAAAGGGCTTCCTTGTCCACCTGCCATCTAGAGTTAATTCTCTGGATGGCAATCTTGTTAAATCTTGTTAAATCTTGTTACAGTAGGTCTACTTAATAATACAAGCACTTTGTTAACGTTGATATTCTTGCATTAGCGGACCAGTTATCTGAATCCCTGCCCACCATGTGGCGCCACTGTTACGGCAAAAGCGGCCAAAGGAACACTACGAACAAGAACAAGAACAAGAACAAGATGTTTATTTTGACCCCAAAAAGTACAAGTATAGTCACAATATCTTGTACTTCAACTACTAGCAAGCAAAACTTAATTAAAACTAATTAAAAACAATGTAATAAAAAAGAACAGTGAAATGGAGTCAGTGACTCCTGTTAAGACAAAACGTGTCGCTATAACAGGAGCCACTCATAGTATAATACAAATTTAATTGGCCTTTCTTCATATGTATCTATTATATATATGTGTGTGTGTGTGTGTGTGTGTGTGTGTGTGTGTGTGTGTGTGTGTGTGTGTGTGTGTGTGTGTGTGTGTGTGTATTTAATACGGTGTCTATCTCTTTATAAATGTAGCTGTATCTGAAGTGTGTGTAGTGGTATGCTTTTTATAGTACAAATATAAATATTTGAGTGAAGATTCCTAAATACATGTATGTATAGAATATCTATGCATCTATCCATATATATGTGTATTTTATTAGTTTTGGAGATTAAACTGACATATGTAACAATTTGATTGTGTACATGCGTTTTCATATTTTTGTAAGAGGCGATTTTGTAAATAGTACGCAAACCCACGTAAATTGTGAGTAAATATTTTGTCTATAACTAATTCTGGAGTATCATTTACAACGTGAGGCAAATTGTATTTTAATTTTTTTTGGCAAATTCATGTCTTGTCCTAGATGTATGTAAATTTGTAAAATAAGTATTATGACTGTGAATATAATATAATTTGGGATAATTCTCCAGTTTAATAAGTAAACTGGCAAATTACCACGACTGTATTTATAGTAAAATGTCAGTTCTTGTAACTTTAACTGATCGTCTATTTTTAGTATTTCAAGGTTTTTTAAAAAGGGGTTCAGTATGTGAATTATACCTGTTCAATGTTATTATTCGAACTGCTCTTTTTCGAATTCTCATTATTCGACGGCCTTTGTATCCCCAAGCCAAAATACAATAATTAAGATGTGATAAGATTATAGAATTGTTACAAGTTTCTTTATTTGTAACGGTAGTACATGCTTCAATTTGTTTAATATACCCGTAGTTTTAGAACATTTATTTGCAATTTTGTCTAAATGTTTTTTCCATGTTAGATTTGTATCCAGAGTTAAGTCTATAAAATTAAATTCATCCACCCGTTCAATATTGATAATATATATTTTAAGAGTAGGAATTTGCGACTCTTTGTTGCGTACATGAAAAATCATATATTTAGATGTGTTTTTGTTTAGTAATAATTTATTAATGTTTATTAGAGATTCTATACTTTTGTTTTTGTGTTGTAGTATCTTAATTTATATAATATAATATTATATTAAAATACGAATAACATCACGTGCGATTGTTAGGTAGTAAACGTACTGAGTCATTGTTTGTGGAGTGACTCACCACGACAAACTTACCAAGGCCGGGAGACAGGATGTTACAGACGAGACAAACCATAGCAAGAGACCACGGCATCGCAGGGATAGCGTCTCGCAGAACGCCACCTTCCTGCAGTGTCTCCACCTGGCGGCATAACATAACATAATCTGTATTGTTTCTTTCAAGGGATTCTTTGTAAGCTAGTGTACATTCGAGGTGTACCGTATCAAAACGTATTAATTTCCAAATAAGTACTTTCTCTGCTACTTATGTCTTGCATATTTATGCATAATTTGGATGTTATCTGCGCAAAAAGCCGATAAACAATTGTGTTTACGCGAACAGTTTTGAGCTTGCTGCAACTTGGGTGATTAATTATGCAGCCCGATAATAATGAATATTCATGTCCGCGCAGTGAACAACGCATAGACCGTTGACGTCACACACGCAGCCAACATGTCAGATTCCGAGGCGAGTTGATTCAAGCAATGGCATTGTAAATAAGCAATTTGTAGACATATGTATATTGACAGATTTTTTTTATAAGTGTATGAAGCGTATGCATTGTTTAGTTATCCTGCTTCCCAATGCCGTCAGCCGAGTAACGTTTCGATTAAGTAGAATTATAACGTCCGCCGATGGCTGCACTTCCTGCAGTCGGTTTCAGCTGGGACTGGGTCTGTTGAGCCTCTACTACTAGCATAGGCAAGGGTCTCGCCTTTCTAGTTAGTAAAACTGCATTGCCCAGTATTTGACATGCAGTGAAAGAAAATGCACAGTAAAATATCAGTACATGCAACCATAGCAAGAGGATTGACCTGGAGGCTGGTCGTGGATGTTTTTTGGGCCTATATCTGGGGCATATTTCGGATTGGGTCTGTGACTGTGTGTCTACGGCCTTGCCTTTCCAAATTCCAGTCTGCCGTTTTTGAAAAGTCCCCGTTTCCTCACTTATTTAAACAGAAACATGTGAGATTCGAGATCGTACGTTCACAGACTGTTTCTAATGCTACAGCTACGATTGTTAGTAAACCTGGCTGGCATGTCATCATTGAATGTAAAAGTTTTAGTTTTGTTAAAAAGAACACAATACCGTATTGCCACGGAATTTTGCGATGCACTCTAGTATACATAACTTTTTACCCATGAATATATTTTTATAATCTAATAATAGATCAGATCAAATTGCGCTGCTTCATGTGAATAGCACATTTGATATTAATAGTACTCGCTAAAACCATACAAATTAAACATTTATTTTTGACATGTTACTTTACCGTTACTGTACACTTTTTGCGAGAATGTATAATTATATACAACATTAATTATTAAAGCAAAAATAAAGGAAAACACACAGTGCACTCTGGATAAGGTCGAACCTCCAGGGACCCATGACAATACTGGTAAGTGGAATTTCTGATAACTAGAATTTTTCAGAAGGTCCCCTTATTGGGATCTTTGCTCTGGACCGAGGAAACGATTGACCTAACTTAACTATAATTCACTTATGTGAGTTCGAGTTATCTGGAGTGCAATGTATATGACGAATGCATACAGGTAATTATGTAGAAGCAAATTAAAAGTTGGCCAAAGTAATGGATTGGGATTTGTTTCTGACTAAATCAACATAACAAGGTTCTCTTGTATTTCTTTTCCATTTAGTCAGCTGTACACTTGGTAATAAGTTCCATATATAATCCAATATTTAAACTGAATTAATCTGCACAGTGTTGAGTTAGTTAACTTATATTAAAGCTCAGTTTCCTAAATTCAACTTTGTTTATTTGCAGGAACATTGGAAATAGCTGAGCTGATGTACAGAGGAATTTGAAGAGCTCTACTTAACAGTGCCAATAATTGGACAATGGATCACCTGACATAAGATGATGTCTGACTTTGTTCTGCCCCATTCTGTTCTATGCGACATCTACTGGGAAGTTGTACTTCACTTCGAGTTTCAAATGGATGTGTGCATCTGATAGCTTTGTGTATCAAAATGCACAGCAGTGTTATTAATAGGAAAATATGTTAACTGACACAGTAGTGAAGAAGATGTCTGATTTTGTTCTGCCACATTAGTTCCATGTGGCTTCCGCTGGGAATATGTACATAACTACGTTTCAAATGGATTTGTGCAATCGATCGAATTGTGCATTCAAATGCACATCATTCCGTCATTATGTTACAAAGTAGGAGTACATAATAACATTTATGCTTTCTTATACTCATCATGTTTGGATTGTGTTCTACAGCATATTCTTCAAAAATTTTTGAAACAAATTTGTGTTAAGTGAACTATACTGGGAGTAGAGTATAAAAAGGTGTCGACAAAGTTGTTTTACAATAATTTTGAAAATTCTTAAAATATAAATGTTCCACAACTTTGAAAATGTTTTATGGATCTTCTTGAGCTAAATACACCAATGATGACTGAAAACAGTGTTATAAAATATACGTTACTTTTAAAGTTTTGTAATTTTATAACTTTATTTCCATTATATAATGGCCATTTTATTTTTTATCGAAACAGGAGTTCGACAAAACAAATTCAATATTTTTTACTCTAAATGATGGGCAGAACAAATTATTATTGCACTCCCAGTACAAAATAAAACATGTTTTTTACACTAATGCAATATATTTTGTCGACAATAATGCTATGCTCTTTATATATTTACATTTTCAAAATAAAATTAAACCTTATGTAGACTGGAAAGTACATCCTATCCTATGCTAATACCGTAGGTGTCTTTAGTTATGTACAATGTATTTATACTGCTTATGGAAATAGCAGCTGGATTTATGGTGCAAATAAAATGGTTTAATTATTGAATGTTTCTCGGCTTCAGTAAGTTTCTGTTATCTAAACGTTTCATTAAAACTTCATTTCAAAATGTATAACCAGATGTACCTAGTGAAAAAGGAACATGACAGTATCATAGTTTTTATAGTCCAACAAAAACAATGCCAATCATTCAATATGACATCGGCGTCGCCATCGGCGGTTTCGTGCATGGAGTGGTGTTTTTTCTTTTAAATCAATTCGACTGTCATGAACTGTTCATTCTCCGTTTATTCCATATATTTTCTTTGCTGAATCTGTGACATAAACAGCAGCTGGTCCACGTTTCATTTTGATAATTTTATTGGTTTATCATGGTTGTGGCTAATCCATATGTTGATGACGTATTTCTTGCATCTATTAACTCGGCGTAGCTAATCGAAGTCTGACGGACAGTCCCGAATATTCATGAGCATGCCTTATAGGGATCGTGAAGGTGGGCCCAAAGTAGAAGCTGAGTTATTTTTTCGATATTTTGTCAGGGTCATTAGTGATTAATCAAACACAATTCTAATGAAATAAAGGCATGTAATTACATGAAATAATCTTATCAACAGGATTACCTAATAATTGCGTACATTACAAAGATATAACAATTCTCAAAGAATCCCTTTAAAGAAGAATTATTTTAAAACAGGCTCTCATCAACCATCACAATGCACGATGACGATATATTGTGCAGTGAATACACAACACAATTCTTCTGACAAAAACGTAATAAGATGCGCACATATGTGGGCACGACTGTGTTTGCTAACGCGTTTATTTTTTTTTTTACATTTGAGAAATACAATATTAAGCCGGTCATTCATACGGTGATGAATTATTGAATTAGGTAGAAACGCAATACAACATTTAATTTAATGCAGTGATGTTAATCTCGGTGGAATATTAAAATCATTCAAAGAACCGAAATGTATTTTATCATGAATTTCCATTTGAACATGTTTTATTTTATTTTATATTGTTGTTCCAGTCCACTCAGCCATAAACGAGTACTTGACTGTAGAGAGTAGTGGATATTAGTGTACGAATAGTCTTTGCACAGTAATTGCAGCGTAATGTAATTATTTCCAGAGAAAACGACATAGTGTTTGATTGAACAGGTTTGCCAGCGGATGATGCGTAAAGCACCTTGAGCAGTCATTAGGACTGGAAAAATAGTTATAAGATTGTGTACCTTTATATTGTATTTGTACCTTACTTTTGTTGATTAATTTCGGTTGAACGATTGGCTATATATCAGCGTTAGCCAAACTGTCGAGTTCAACGAACCTGAACCGTTCTGCTGATGACGACAGGCGCCGTGTAGCCTGGTTCCACCGGCCGCCACCCGATGCCGCTCTTGGTAACGGGGCTTCGCGGAGTCATGGGCCGAGACAGCGGCGGGGGTGACTGAGGCAGTTGCAGCGTCAGACCGAGGCTTGGCGGCGTCTTCTCTTCCGCCAGTGATGTGTCGTCTGCCTTTTTGTTTTCGTTCATTTCTGGAAGGCGGATGACGGTGTAAGCCAATTATGTAGACTGTGGGTATATATATATATATATATAATACCACACGAACCGTGATGGTTCGTGAAACCGAATACGAAACGGTGTGTTACTAATACCGCAAAGCAAAATTAGCTACATTATTTATGTTGCATTTACAAGCCTTTTTAGCTTAATTGGCAATATGGATTTACAAAATGTACAACACCGTAATTACAATGTGTGTGACTGCGCATAATGATTGCTCGTTCCCACGGGCATGCGATTATGCGGTAACAATATTTTGTTGGATATTATGGCCAAGTCATAGCATGCACGTGACTGAAAACGAGACATACGGTCAATTAATTACATTTCGACCTACCCACATTTATGCAGTTTCGCGGTACCCCTACAACATTCTTAATTCCGTCTGTTGTTTTAAGCGCGAAAGAAGGTTATTATTAAGTGTCTAAATCACATAATTTAAGCAGTTCTGTAGTATCCCACTGACCGCGCACCTAACTGAACAACAGTCGACTGCGACGATTTGGAACCTATCATATGAACTGGAATTGATCCAATCATTGGGGAGCGGTCTACGGCCATGGCCGATTACTTGTGCGACTCTGCCACCATCATGGACGAATCACTGGCAATGCACTTCAGAAAGGTTCCATTTCGTCGTCAGTTTGACACAGAAACGACAGCATTGTCTTTGAATGAGACGCAACCTAGATGTTGGAACATTAAAGTTCCAATTTTAACTCTGTTGTTTCATAACACTTGCCTGACACTGGCCCGGTGGGCGTTTCATCAGCCGTGGAATCAACAACAGGACTCATGCAGAACAGCTGCCGTCTTCAGCCTCTCGTTGCAATGGCGTTCTGTTGATGCTCGCGTCGTCCCAAATCTACCCCGTGCATTAACACATTCCGTAAAGTATATGTTCAACTTGATTTTAAAAAGGTAAAACTAAAATGAGAAAATGACACATTAGTGAGTGAAACATCATTAATTTGTGAATTATTACTCTAATTCGTGAATTAATATATACGGGTTTTATTTCAAGCTACGATAAACTTACTTTCTGTATGCAATAAGTTCCACACATCCACAAAGACAACATTAAGCATGTTGTAGGAAATGCTGACTCTTAATTTGAACTTTCTACGTACATAGACTAGAAGGAAGACTTTGTGATATATTCTCTCTCCACTCTCTTTCTCTGGAATGTATAACTAACGAATACTGCCTTCGTGCTAAATCGCAGAGCTTGGGGACATTGACTCTTCAAATTGCATTGAAGTGACACCTTTGCAATATTTGAGACTTGACACTTAGACCGAGTCTTGAGCATGGACGAACACTAAATAAAATAAAGGGTGTACAATTCAGATCCGAACGAACACTGTATCGCAGGCATGTGTTAATTTCAATTGTGAATTGCTAGATGCATAATTTGTTAACTCAATTAACTTAAATAAAGTTAATTTAATAAATTTGCTTTATCAAAATACGCTAATGAATTTATTTTAATTCGTGAACTTTTCTGGAAGGGGTTAATTTAACTTAATTGAGAAAACAGAGTAGTTAATTTAATTTAATTGACCTGATAAATCTGTGAAGTTATGTCTGCTCTCTTCTACTGGACTATTATGTCGTCCGTTGCAGTGCAATAAACATACATTGCCATTACGCTACATGTCAACGAAACTCACAACAGCCGTATATAAACAATAAACCGTTATTTGTCCGATGTGAAATATACAACCAGGCGTTATGCTAAATTAGCGGCGCATTTATAAGTGACAAGTTTAAAGGGTTTACCCGGTAACAAGTTACAATGGTAACTGTTACTGTACTGCATGCATGCTCGTGACACACACGCACACACTCACGCACACACACGCACGCACGCACGCACACACACACATACGCACAAACACACGCGCACGCACACACACACGCGCACGCACGCACGAGTCCCACTTACCGTCAGATGTAGTAATGCCATAACAATGACAAAGACGCAACAACCGCATCCGGTCAATTATACCTCCAATCGTTAATAACCGGCGCCATTACTCTGTCATCTTGGTAAAGAACATATCGCACATGTTCCATCAAACATAATATTATTCTCAATCGTCATGTTCCGACATATCGTTTACCGTTGAGCGGCGTCCCTGTTAAACGGCCTGAGCTCAACCTGTTTCTTTAAGACGAATTTACCAGTCGATCATATTTACTTGTAGGAAGATCAATATAGTTTCTTGTGTGGTGACGTTCCCATGGCGATGCGCAGACGTTGGTCTGCAGTGCACGATGTGGGCCGCATGTTCGGATGAGAGCGATTAAATATTCATATTTGCGTTCGTGAAGCCACTCGCGACGCCGGACCGGTATTCACACGTTCACCCACTGTGAAATGCGTCGCTCTGAAACAGATGGCATCGATTTTTGTCGCGAAGGACATAGAACTGCGTGTTATTTAGGTTTCTTAACTGTTAATGTTTGACATGTTGCTTTGGCGCTTACAAGCAATGTTTCAAATGTGTTGTTGTTAGTCGGCACATATGGGCAAGCAGTGTTTGTGGAGTAAAGGAATGCGTACTTCTCAGAGAACGTTGCGGGAAATATAGATGAAGATATTGTATTGTGTTAGTGTGTTGGTGTTGTTGGAAACTGGCCGCAAACTACCTTTTCTTCATATATTTCGTATTCTCTGTTCCTTATTGAACTTCAATAGTTTTGATATATATGTACACACACGCATGCATGCACGGACGCATGACGCACGCACGCACTCACACACGCACGCACATACACATACACGCACACAATATCGATGTATGATAATAAAAGAGGGGCCAATAAATCTTTTTGAAAGTGAAATATCACGTTGATCATCAAATGATTTCTTAGCCTGTCACAATTTCGGTTTATGCCATTTCTGACTGGAACATATATAAAACATGAAAAACAGTGTAAATGAACTATAAACCCAGATAATTAAAATCAATTGTGGCATTTTAATTATAAATACAAAACATCAACAATTAATAAAACAAATCGTTGCAAGCGATGTCTTCGTGTTGGTAATATCGAATTACACTTTTCTCTAGCGTGCTGCATTTCTGAAAAACACAAATTGTTACGCAACAAAACTCAATGAGACCACCAAAGGTTATAAGAAAACTCAATGAGGCCACCAACGGTTATAAGAAAACTCAATGAGACCACCAACGGTTATAAGAAAACTCAATGAGACCACCAAAGGTTATAAGAAAACTCAATGAGACCACCAACGGTTATAAGAAAACTCAATGAGACCACCAAAGGTTATAAGAAATCTCTTAACAAGGCTTGCGATCCGAAGTAGACTTATACAACATCGAGTGTGCCACGAACTAATCACGCGATGAGCATAATAAATCAGTCTTCCGAGAAACGTATGCGTTGAATCTTAGCCATACTGATTATCCATACTTGGCAATCTAACGGACAAGTGGTAAAACGGAAACATTAATCGTTAATCGCTGTCACGAAGTGCCGCACCGCGGAATGCAAACGGACGTTTGGCGTGCGTCGTTTCTTTCGCCGGTTGAAGACGATGCGGATTGATGTGCGAACGGACGGTGATCATTGTGGTTGCTGTTAGGATGGAACTACGCGAAGTGACGTACGTCCTCCACCACTGACTGGTGTGTCGGCTTCTGCAGAACGAAAGTGCTAAATTAAAGCTCTAAATCAAAAGTAAGCTTTCTGGGTTTTGTTATTATTATTGCAATTTATACTACGTCTATACTTTAAAAAAAGTAATATCACGTAAACAATTGCTACACATGTAAAACAGTGAAGCAGCTTTTAAAAGCGCATTAAAACACTCATATTTTAATCGATATTTTAACTCCAGCAGCCGCAGCAGTCCCGGATCTGCGGAGTGAACTACTTGTTTTAAATGCTACGTCAAGCTGTCCTTAGCAACCGTGTTTACATAGTCAGACACACACGTAACCCCCCCCCCCCCACACACGCACACACACAAGCGCGCGCGCACTCACGCACGCACGCACACACACACACACGCACACACACACACACACGCGCGCACACACACCCACGCACGCACACGCACACACACACACATCAACATAAGCGCGGGAACGGGGGGGGGGCAAGCTAGTGGGCAGCTGACCCCCGGAATTTCGGTGGGGGGCAGACATATGGTTCTGCCACCTCGGTGAATCTGAGCGAGAATGTTCGTCGCTGCAAAAATAGTCAACAACACCTCTCCTCCGTCTCCTGATATCATCATCAGCCGAGAGCCGAGACAGTGGGGAAGCTGAAGTTACGTTACGGCGGCGAAAAGTTTTCAACAGCAACCCTCCTCTCGTTGCCGATGTCGTGATTCAAGAGCGGTGCGGAGTGGTGCTAAAGATCCAGTTCTCAGCTCCCCAATATTAATTTCGTTCCCGCGCCAGTGCACATCCATTGACTTGAAATAGAAATAGTTATAAATGCAGTTGTCTTTCCAGTCATTACATGAGGTCCGGTTGTCTTGCGGGATGGTGTGCGCAGTGGGTCGGCGGTCAGAGCACCAAACTGTCGACCGAGAGGACAGGTTTTTAAACCACCTGTCGCAGTTTAGAAACTTAAACAATTTTGTTTCGCGCACATTGCGAGTACGTGTCTTTCTTCTAAAGAGACAGTAACATTCATTTGACCCTTCAACCTGTGGTGTACGCAAGGGAAAATGGAAAATCCCACGTATGGGGCAAATATATAACATGTCGTAGCCTCTTCAACGTAAAGCCACCCTACAATGCCTCAGAGTGGAATAAAAAGTAAACTAAAACGGTAAGTTCTTATATAGCGCAGTATCCAGTCCTTTGGACTGCTCAAAGTGCTTTACACTTTATTCTCTGGCAGACCTGTTCCCTGGGAAGCATTAAGCCAATCCGCAATTATTATGTACTCATGCATACATGATTGTACGAACTTGCCCAGGGTTCGACACGGCAGCAAGGAATTCGAACCCGGGATCTGTCAGTTGAGAGTCCGATGCTCTAGCTACTGCGCCACTGCGCTCAACTGTTTACTGATGTGTACTATATATATATATATATATATATATATATGAAGAAATAAATTTAAATAAATGAATAAACAAACAAACAAATGACAAAAAAGAAATAATTAAAGAAAGAAAGAAACAGAAAGAAAGAAATGAATGGGTTGATATATCAGAGTTGGTTAAATATTGGTCTTCAATGCAGGAAGTAAGCCCCTACGGCGCTGCCGCATCACCTGAAGTTCAACCTTGTTCATAACAATATAAATACATCACAACTAACAACAATGCAGCAAAACAGTTTGTTTTAATCGATTTACGTCCAGATATCATGTAACATGACATTAGATATGTTTATTTCTATTCAAGAAACTTCATTATTCTTTTGGAAAGTATACATTATATGAAACGGTAAACCTACGCTCCGTCGCTTGTCCAAGCACAAAGCCAAAATAACTGTTGAACTGATGTGTATATGTAACTGCATAGTTTACAATTTACAGGCAAAACATAAAAATAAATGTTGATCATATGAAGTATTTCAGGGCAAAAAGCGATATATCGATAAACCCTATATATAGGGCCTATCCATGTTGTTGGTGTTGACACAACCAACAAGATTCTTGAGATTAGTATTTTATCCTCAGAGTTTAAATGGAGATTTGTACATAATGTTGGAATATCTTATGAATTCGAAATGAAAGAGAGAGAGTGAGAGAGAGAGAGAGAGAGAGAGAGAGAGAGAGAGACAGCAAAACATGAAAATTAATATTTATTGAATCTTTGTTAACGGGGATAACAAACCCTATTACTTGAATTCATATTATATTACATCCTGCTGTATATTTTTATTTCCATAAAAAAATCAGAACTCAATAAGTTAATCATTCCACATTACACGCCGTGCAACTGACCTGGTGCATCGAAAGGGCCGGTTCTTGCGGGTTTACCTCTACTATGACGTAACAATACCACGTGATCGCCTAGCTAATTAAATCTCAACTTTCCGCGGGAATCGCAACACAAACGGATTTAAAATGTGATTTATTCAATAAATGTATTTTCTGTATGTTTTTATGTTGCCAATTAAATGTTCCATACAATGTTATACGTTTATATTATTTTGTGCACACATGGAAATGGATTTTAGCTAGTGCCTTGTTTTTAGTTCCTTTAATATAAAATGTGACTTGCTCGCTTTCCACTACTCATCCCTGTTCGGGTGAAATTTCAGAAATGGCGCGTTTACCATTTTTTGCCCTTAAACCCTCGATAATGGCATTTCAAAAATAGTTGTTTGCTTAAACAACTGAATGCATGTACATGCCATATTCCACTATGTTTTGCCGTATTTATTGTATTGTGTAGAAATATGGGGTAACATGCACGCATCCTACAAATTTGCATTAATTGTATATTTATGTTGCAGAGTAGAATTATACATTAATAATTAAATTGTGCATTCATCGTGTTCGAATTGTTTGAATAAACTATTTGACTTGGCTTGACTTGAATGTTGTGCAACATTTGTCCTGGTGGTCATGCTTGCCTTTTTTGCAAGTTTCTTAATATCGGTTAAAGTTAGCCAGGCCTAACCCTTGTTTAAAATTCTTTCTTTTCAACAACCGTCGCCCCACCTGGAATGCTTGATGCTTGGTGCTGCCACCTCACATAACCTAGACCGAAGTGAGTCTAGATCCTCTCTGCACCATCCATTAGGTGGTGCCACAGTTATTAGCCCATTTCTCTGCGAAGCGTGATCGCGGCGTGATAGTGGGCTATTTTTGTGGCAATCCATAACGAGGCTGTAGGGGAGTTGACCTTCAGCAAGTCTGTGCTGCGTAAGAATTATTCGTTTCTACACCAATACTGGCAGTGCGTGGGTGCGAAACTGCGAAGTCAAACATGAGTCTCGATAAAGGCGACAACATGGCGTCAAATACGTCAAAACCTGACGCAATGGAAGACGTTGACGCCGAGAAAACGTGTTTCATAAACGGATCGGAAGAGATGTATCCCAGCGTTAAAATTGACGGTTCGAAGGATTCGAGTATCAGTAAGGCCCAGTTTACTGGGCTAACCAAACAAGAATTGATGGCGTTTGCTGACGATCCATTCTGGTTGAAAATTCGCCGCTCTCTTTTGCTGGTTTTCTGGGTGATTTGGTTCGCCATGCTCATTGCCGCTGTCCTTATCATTGTCTTAACCCCGGGATGTCCAGAAGAACCTGAAATGACGTGGGTGCAGAAAGCAAACGTCTACCAGATCTTACCACGCTCCTTCCTCGATACAGATAACAACGGCATTGGCGACATTAACGGTAAGATGTTGGCCTTAGTGACGTTAACCATTACCCCATACATATGTAAATGAGTGGTTGGGGCGCGTTTGGTGGATTTACGCTGTCTTCAGAATGCGCTGCGCAATCTAGGGATGGCTTGTTGGCGCACCCATCTGTAGATCGCGCAGTGCAGTGTGCACATATCAGATTAATAGAGTAGTAGTACTAATACATATAGTCACATTGTGTGTTTACACTTAAGTTAAGATTAATGGATAATTACAAGCTGGGCTTGATTTATTCCATATATATCCTTTCCTTTGCATTGGCTTTCCAATATCTTATCTAATCTGGCCTTAAAGGCATTGGTTGTTGTGGCAGTTATAACAGAATTTTTAAGTCATTCCAGTGTTTAACCACTCTGTCTCTGCTGCTGCTTTTCAGCATTGTAGAGATGGCTTCATATTGTTGGATGTCCACACACCTAGATCTTTCTCTGTATATTTGTCAAGTATTGTCTCTTCGTTATTACCAATCATTGTGTACTGGTAGTGCGGGTTACTACTACTTGCACTTGCCAACATGGAATTTTAGTAGCCAATGTCTAATCCACTCACACAACTTGTTTATGTCCTGCTGTAAATTGTAATGCTGTATGATCGAAATCAGTCATCAAGGCTCTCCAGATTTCATATCGTCTGCAAACATCCTAAATTCACTATCAACGTGTTCCGGGATGTTATTTACATACACAAGAAAGGTCATGAGGTCATTGTTCAATTTGTTGTTCGCACGGCTGTTGTCTGTGGGCCAAGAATTGAAGAAATTTGAAAAACTGTAGAGAAACACGGCAATTTTTGTTGTATCTAAGTATCTAATAAAGGTAACAAAGGCTAAACAAAATTCTCAGTATTATTTACTTGGATTAGATTTTGAGGTTGTTGTTGAATACATTTTGACTTGTTTTTACTCACAGGCATAACCAAGAAGCTGAACTACTTGCAAAGCGACCTGGGTGTTGATGCATTGTGGGTAAACCCTCTCTTCCCGTCCGACATGGTTGATGCAGGTTACAATGTCGTCAACCACACTGCCATTGATGAACGCTATGGCACCATGAAAGACTTCGAGGATCTTGTCAAGGCAATGCACAAGAAAGGTTTGTGTTGCTGTCGCTATCAATATTTTGTTTTGCCTCCCACTGACAAAGGTTCTCATCAGCCAGACCAGTAACTCAAAAGTTACTGCTTCTGCAGCAGCTACTCCAGGTGCAGGTCTTAATTTTACCAAGGACATTTCATGAGCACTTCTGGTGGCATGTAAAACAACATCTAGTGACGAATAAGAAATATATTTATTTGTTGGCTATTATGACCAACTAGGTTGGTATTACCTGATTTGTAGGTTTACACGGATTTCAGTTTGGTATGTTGAGCGAAGATTCCCGGTTCTAGTACTATATTTAAATTGTTTGATTCATGTTGCAGACAGCTCGTCAGCCAATGAATCATTGAGTCTCGGAACCTCCTTGGAGGGTGAATGTCTCTGACTCATTGATCTAACGATTACATGTAACAGTCATGCGGAACTATTAATTTAATAACGTTAACTAGATATAAAGAATGCATTGCATTTCTCTGAATGCAGGAATGAAGTTAATCATTGATTTTGTGCCAAACCACACAAGCAAGAAACACATGTGGTTCAAGGAAAGTCGCAAGAGCAAGACGAACCCATATGCGAACTTCTACGTGTGGCATCCTGGCACTGTTAAGGGCACCGTGAAACAGCCGCCAAACAACTGGGTGAGTTTATTATTTATGTGGTTCATTAAAGTTGGACCATATTACAGCAACTTTGACTGTTGTCAACGTTACTGATGCCGCAGACATCGATATCTGAAATTGACGGAAAATGACCTCAATACAAACTGCTAAATGGAGTGCGATGTCGAGTTCATTTTGTTGAACACAACTCAGCTTATCTCCAAATAAACCCTATTCACAAACAAAATTCTTTTCAAAAGATAGCGAAAGCACATGTACCCTTGACCTTTGTATAGCCTAGATCACCAGGTTCAACTGGTTAACTAATGTAAAAGTAGGATTTGACTGAGGTAAATGAAAGGCCTAGGAGCAGTGAGTTCATTGGGCTGTTTTGGCTCATTTGCGCAGTAAAGAGTTAAACAGGCATGGTCAGTTTAAAACGTCATGACCTGAAGAACCAGCCACTTGCAGTGATGTAGCTCGTGAACCGAGTGCTGTGTTTGTTTGCCAGAGGAACATCTATGGTGAGTCTGCGTGGACCTTTGACGACCTGAGACAGGAGTTCTATCTGCACCAGTTCTTCCCTGACCAGCCGGACTTGAATCTACGCAACACGGTGGTTGTCTCCGAACTGCAGGTGAGTTGTAGTAGACTCCAGTTTCTATCTTGGTACTGCCATTATGCTGTCTGACTGACATAGCATTTACCATTGTAGCAAGCATTTGTATGTCACTGGATGTGCTGACAGTAGAATTATTTAGATATGGCCAGGTTTCAAGATTGGCCGGGTTACAAGGAAACTGCGATACATATAATTGGAATTAACATGTACATAAAAAATGATTGTGGGTGAGGTGCTGCTGTCAGAAATGGGTGAGATGCTGCTGTCAGAAGTGGGTGAGGTGCTGCTGTCAGAAGTGGGTGAGATGCTGCTGTCTTACATGCCTATAACAGGGGTGCAGTTGCTTGGTGGTAGATCGCCCATCTGAGTCGTGCCGACCAGACTTCATATACACGTACAAACTTACTGCAGTGTCAAAACTTGTGCAGTTTCGTTCACCCCTCTCTGTCCGACTTTCAGAAGAGACTAAAGCCGTTGGTGCCTTCTTCCTGGTGTCTAAGACGACCCAGTATTATGTAGATTTGATGTAGTCTTCGTGCATTAATTGCAGTGTGGCTGAAAGCTTCTCATAGAAGTCGAGATGGTGTTTGATTGAACAGGTCTGCCATGGAGTAAAGTGTAAAGCGCTTTGAGCAGTCCTAAGGACTGGATACTGTGCTGTGTAAAAACTAGCACTTACCTTTTTTATTGTGTGGCTTTAACAGAAAACCCTCAAGTTTTGGATGGAAAAGGGTGTAGATGCATTCCACCTTGCTCATGCTGACTACCTGTTTGAGAGTAAAAATCTTGATGCCGATGAAGTGGTTGTCGACGTGACGGCTGCCAACAAGGTGAGTCAAAAGTCAACTGATAGAGTTTCACAAATAGGGCATCATAAAAGACAGTCGACGAATAGAAAACCATCATTGTCTAATTAAAAAACATACCCAGGCGTGGAGCCCTACTATCAATGCAGTCAAGGCAGGAATGTATGATAGCTATATCCCAGCTTACCAGGAATGTATGATAGCTATATCCCAGCTTACCAGGAATGTATGATAGCTATATCCCAGCTTACCAGGAATGCATGATAGCTATATCCCAGCTAACCAGGAATGTATGATAGCTATATCCCAGATTGACAGGAATGTATGATAGCTATATCCCAGATTGCCAGGAATGTATGATAGCTATATCCCAGATTACCAGGAATATATGATAGCTATATCACATATTGCCAGGAATGTATGATAGCTATATCCCAGCTTACCAGGAATGTATGATAGCAATATCCCAGATTGACAGGAATGTATGATAGCTATATCCCAGAGTGCCAGGAATGTATGATAGCAATATCCCAGATTGACAGGAATGTATGATAGCTATATCCCAGAGTGCCAGGAATGTATGATAGCTATATAGCTATTTCTGATGTGTGTGTTAAGGTACAGTTACTTGTAAATGCTCTTCATCAAGCATTGATAAGCAACAAAATTGATTACTTCAAGTCTGTGTGGTGTTGTCCAGTAGTCATTTTGAAGGATGTTGTAAATGACAAATGTTTATTCAGGAGGCATCTTGTGACTGATGTTTTTCTTCACGAGGCATGTTGTAAATTATGTAAATGTTCTGAAGGCATGTTGTAAATTGTAAATGTTCTGAAGGCATGTTGTAAATTATGTCCATGTTTGTGCAGGTGGCCTACAAAGACATGCACCACAACCTCACAAAATACCAGCCAGAAACATTCAAGATAGTGGGAGAGTGGAGCAAGTTTGTTCATTCTTACGAGTCCAACAAAATTGAGTAAGTTAAAATTCTTGGCTGTTCACCCCTCTATTTCAAGAACTCTCTTGACCCTATCTCTTCTACCCAGGGTTCGCACAGGTCGCCAAAAGTCTCGAATGTTCTTGAATTTCGTTTTTTCGTTCGAGTACCCTCGAATGTTCTTGAATTTGACTGAATGTTCTTGAATCCGATTTTCCAGAATTTTCAAGCACATTGATAGCGAGTTGTATGACGATATAATCTTTACTAGCATTTTGTCAAACAATCGTTACAGTAACTTACTAATGTTTGTCTTAAAAATCGGCGGATTGTAAATAAAAATGGCGGAGATGACAAATTGGTGGTTACTTGATTCAGTAGATGGCGCCACATGAAATAGGCTAGTGCTACAAGCCTACAACGTTTTATATTGGTTCGTTCAGGAGTGATTGACCAATTAGAGCCGTGTTCTCTTTTTATTTTCTACACTACGCCATCATTTTTAATTTCGAAACTCATTCCGGCTTTTGAATTTGCACATGTTACGACGTTTGTGATCATGCCTCGTCAACACGGAAATTGTAAGTTTCGCGACGAATGGTTGGTTCATGCAAAATTTAAAGATTGGGTAGCAAAAGATCGCACAGGTGACAAGGTCGCAATGTGCAATCTTTGCAAGAAACGACTGAACATTGCGAATGTCGACAAGTACGCTTTGGAAAGCCACTCGAAATCCGACCAACACAAGAAGCATATGCAGCAGCAATCTAGCGCAAGCGCAACACTCCTACATCAGTTTTTTGCAGACAACACATGTGTAGAGCGAGGATTTTCCGTAAACAAGCAGATGGAGCGGACCAACATGTGCCATGAGACATTCATTGCAGAACGTCTTGTGAATGACTATCTCACCTCAGTCGGTGGCATCATGGCCGTTGACATCAACTAGGAACTGCTGGTATCGTGCCGTGCCTCACGCTCAAGGTACACAGCGTATCTTGAGGAGGCTCGCCAGAAGAGGCTGGGTGAAGTTGGGTCAAAGAAGAGAACATGTGTGATTGATGAGGTTGACGACCTCAAAGCCAAGCGCCATCAACTGGAAACAGACATCAGTGAACTCACCAAGTGCGCTGATGAATTTGCCATCACTGTAGAGAAAAAGAGAGACTTCAGCTTTGTTGCCAAAAGCAATGCTCTGCGACAGTCGGCAAAACTGAAGGGCAGTGAACTGGTTGTGGTTAAGCAGGACCTTGAAACCAAACTTGCCACACTCAAGGGAGTGTGAGCTGTGAATCACACTGATGTGACCACTGGCCTGCAGTTACCTTGTGTTAATGTATTTGGTAGCCAGGGTTATGTACCACAACTGTTCTTTATCAATAAACTGTTGAACTAACATGTTTGAAGTTTTTATTGTATAACTTTCAAGCGGTTCGCTCCTAAAAAGGTTCTTGAAAAAGTACTATTTCTCCCCCAAATGTTCTTGAATGTTCTTGAATTTGACTTCATATTTTCTGTATGAATCCTGCTTCTACCACCCTCTTCTGTTTTTAGTCCTTTGGCCGAAGGTCCAAGGGACTATTGCCATCACTCTGCGTCCGCTGTCTGCAGTTAGCTGCCGTATCTCAGAAACCGTTCAGCAACTTTTTCTCTAATTTTGCACTGCCACTATGCACGAGAAATCTGTATTTGATTGAATCATTTTAAGGGCTCCCTAGGGCCTCCAAAGTGCAAAAGTTTTACATTATCTAGTGATGTGGTTTTGAGAAGGGCCCTTGAGACCACCCCCAACAGTAGATGTAGTAGTTGTGACTAATTTCTACAGCCTAGTCCATTGAGACCTTGACTAATCTTTCATTGGTCACAGCACCCAGGCAGAGTAGACACACTTGATCCCTGTTAGACTGAACAGTTGCCTAACACTTTTAAACTGTATCTTCAAAACTATTGATTTTCTATAATTGCAAGTTGTGTTTATTTTGATGTTCATTTAATTATTATAAAATGGTGTGACTGTGGTGTCTTGTCTCCTGTTATACTGAACAGTTGCCTAACACTTTTAAACTGTATCTTCAAAACTATTGATTTCTATAATTGCAAGTTGTGTTTATTTTGATGTTCATTTAATTATTATAAAATGGTGTGACTGTGGTGTCTATTGGTTAAAGATGTATTGTCTGTAGAAACCTGTAGGTGACAAACAGAAAATTAATATTTTGTCATCTGTAGGTGACAAACATAGAAAATTAATATTCTGGACAACTATAGAGTGAAATATCCGACACTTTATTTATATCAAATGCATTCTACTGTTCTGTTTACGCTTGCCATGCCTTGTGTAGACATGGTACTGTGTAAATCAATTGTATCAATATAGACTAATAATTACAGATTCACAATACCTGAAACAACCAAATGTCAACCATTAGAAGAGTTGACATAGTTAAGGCACAATAAAGCCTTTTGTGTCAAGACAAATACAATTCATCCAATACCCCTATCTGAACACTGCCTGTTATTCACCTATTACATTCGCTTTGTTTAGGTATGTGGTTCTTTTTATGGAAAATTTTAGTTCTTTCTGTACCTGTCTACGTATGATAACCATTTGTCTGCCCTGCTCACAATAAACATCACATGAATGATAAAAGGAAGATCACTGCCACTTGTGGATTATTATTATTATAAAACTGCTCTGCTACTGCTTGGTGGACACTAAGCTGCAACTGTCTTTGAGTTTGTTTACATTTTGACAAACTACTATTATACAGCAATAATTTTTGAATGAATCACATTTTGTGAATGCAAGTCATTGTTTGCGGTGTAACTTTTGTATGCTTCATTTTCTGCTGCTACATCTGAAAGATTATTCAATTACCTATCCAATGATAATACATATGTTGTGGTGTTAGAAATATATAGCTTTGGTATATTGTACACGAGGGTTGTGATAGGAAACTATTGGACAGTGCAGAGAGACAGTACGAGATGTGTTACTCAGTATATGAAGTGTGACTTTCAGATACTTCATTTTGTAGTGCTATGGATTATGTTGGGCCTCTCCATTAGCTCCCTATATATTTGTAAGTTAGGTGAGTAACACCTTCGAAGTTCTGACAGCAGGACACCGCCTTCGGTGAAGTCGAGACAAAAGTTTTACAAAGGCTTCAATTTCAAACGGTCTATCACCGTCCAGCTGACCCATTTTTAGTCCTTTGGCCAAAGGTCCAAGGGACTATTGCCATCACTCTGCGTCCGCCGTTAGCTGCCGTATCTCAGAAACCGTTCAGCAACTTTTTCTCTAATTTTGCATAGACATCTTAGGGCACTGCCACTATGCACGAGAAATCTGTATTTGATTGAATCATTTTAAAACTGTCTGCTGCAGCAGATGATCTATTATGCTAACAGTCCTTTTGTTCAACTAATCCCTTTCCCAGAAAATCTGTCACACCTCACTGTGGCTGCCTGACTGGTATGACTAATCTGTAATTGGACACTGGCAGAGGCTTGCCTCAACTGACAGAGCCCACTAGAGTAGATTTGTGTAATGTGCCAGAAACTGCCTGGCCCACTGTCCACTCTGCTTTGTATCATTGAGGCCTTGACTAATATTTAATTGGTCACACACAGCCAGAGCAGACAAGCTTGTGTCAACAGACCCCTGTTAAGCTGGACAGTTCCCTGTAGGTTTTAAACTGTGTCAAACAGTGAGTCTACCTTATGCTCTCAAATAATCTGTCCTCTTAGTTTTACACATAAAGACATAATCTGGCATAATTTGAATTTTTTTTGTAGCAGCACATTCATACTTCCAGTGTATCGTTGCAACATAACATACATACTGTGTGCCACATTTGAATGTCATGCATGTAATATTTCCATGTAATCCATTTGCATATGTAATGTAAAACTTCAACAGCCGTTTTCTTCATTTTCACTTTTTGACCCCTACCATGTTCAATGCTCCATAACTTCGCCAATTTTTTTAGCAGTCATACTTTGTGAAACCATGTAAAAGCACCCTACCAAACCTTTACAAGGATGTAAGAAAACAATGTTACAATTTTTTCAACTTATCACTGGTCAGCCGGGGTCACATATAGACGTATTAGTCCAAAGGACTTCAGGGCCACTTGTTATTTTTTGACCCCTACCATGTTCAATGCTCCATAACTTCACCAATTTTTGTAGCAGTCATAATTTTTGAAACCGTGTAAAGCACCCTACCCAACCTTTACAAGAATGTAAGAAAACAATGTTAACATTTTTCCGACTTATCACTCATTTGGTCAGGGATCACATATAAACGTATTAGTCCAAAGGACTTCAGGGCCACTTGGCCCATTTTTT
>CM034538.1:266613-358928 GCA_020002185.1 Paraescarpia echinospica | reverse complement strand
GTTTCTGTTTCGTTTGCACAACTAGTTGGTCTGAGTTCAATTCGTAGTTGGTCTGAGTTGAATTCGTGACACGTGTTGGTCAAAGCATAGTGTTTCGTTTGTATAACTCGTGTCTCGTCGGTACTCTTGTGTGATGTGTCATCCGTAGTCTCGCGTGATCCGAAGTCTCGTGAAATATCTCGGCCATAGTCTCGTGTGATGTGTCATCCGTAGTCTCGTGACATATCTCGGTCATAGTCTCGTCTCTTGTCTCGTCGGTACTCTCGTGTGACGTGTCATCCGAAGTCTCGTGACATATCTCGGACATAGTCTCGTGTGATGTGTCTAGTTGATCTAAGTTCAATTCATGACACGTGTTGGTCAAAGCATAGTGTTTCGTTTTCGTGACACGTGTTGGTCAAAGCATAGTGTTTCGTTTGTCCAACTAGTTGATCTAAGTCCAATTCGTGACACGTGTTGGTCAAAGCATAGTGTTTCGTTTGTACAACTAGTTGGTCTGAGTTCAATTTGTGCCGCGTAATCGGTTAAGTTTCTGTTTCGTTTGCACAACTAGTTGGTCTGAGTTCAATTCGTAGTTGGTCTGAGTTCAATTCGTGACACGTGTTGGTCAAAGCATAGTGTTTCGTTTGTATAACTCGTGTCTCGTCGGTACTCTTGTGTGATGTGTCATCCGTAGTCTCGTGTGATCCGAAGTCTCGTGAAATATCTCGGCCATAGTCTCGTGTGATGTGTCATCCGTAGTCTCGTGACATATATCGGTCATAGTCTCGTCTCTTGTCTCGTCGGGACTCTCGTGTGACGTGTCATCCGAAGTCTCGTAACATATCTCGGACATAGTCTCGTGTGATGTGTCTAGTTGATCTAAGTTCAATTCATGACACGTGTTGGTCAAAGCATAGTGTTTCGTTTTCGTGACACGTGTTGGTCAAAGCATAGTGTTTCGTTTGTCCAACTAGTTGATCTAAGTCCAATTCGTGACACGTGTTGGTCAAAGCATAGTGTTTCGTTTGTACAACTAGTTGGTCTGAGTTCAATTTGTGCAGCGTAATCGGTTAAGTTTCTGTTTCGTTTGCACAACTAGTTGGTCTGAGTTCAATTCGTGACACGTGTTGGTCAAAGCAGTGTTTCGTTTGCGCAACTAGTTGGTCTGAGTTCAATGTTCGATTCGTTCAGCGTGTTGGTCAAAGCATAGTGTTTCGTTTGTGTGACTAGTTGATCTGAGTTCAATTTGTGACATGTGTTGGTCAAAGAATAGTGTTTCGTTTGTCCAACTAGTTGGTCTGAGTTCAATTCGTCGTGTTGGTCAAAGCATAGTGTTTCGTTTGCAACTAGTTGGTCTGAGTTCAATTCGTGCAGTGTAATCGGTTAAGTTTCTGTTTCGTTTACGCAACTAGTTGATCTGAGTTCGATTTGTGTCGTGTGTTGGTCAAAGCATAGTGTTTCGTTTGCACCACTAGTTGGTCTGAGTTCAATTTGTGCAGCGTAATCGGTTAAGTTTCTGTTTCGTTTACGCAACTAGTTGATCTGAGTTCGATTTGTGTCGTGTGTTGGTCAAAGCATAGTGTTTCGTTTGCACCACTAGTTGGTCTGAGTTCAATTTGTGCAGCGTAATCGGTTAAGTTTCTGTTTCGTTTACGCAACTAGTTGGTCTGAGTTCAATTTGTGCAGCGTAATCGGTTAAGTTTCTGTTTCGTTTACGCAACTAGTTGGTCTGAGTCCGATTCGTGCCGTGTGTTGGTCAAAGCATAGTGTTTCGTTTGCACCACTAGTTGGTCTGAGTACATTAACATCTCTGTACTGAACTACACAGACATGAGTGGTTAACATATCTGTACTGAACTACACAGACATAAGTGGCTATCATCTCTACTGAACTACACAGACATAAGTGGCTATCATCTCTACTGAACTACACAGACATACTTGTGAAGTGTAAGACTATTAGTAAGGTTCCCAACATATGCTTTGCATTACACTATGAAAAAGACACAAGATGAGGTTTGCACAGTTTATTCGTGAACAACACAAACGTATTTACATGTCACGCTCCATAACTGCAAGAACCATATGTTTCATAGTGTTTCGCCACTGTTTCGAAACGGATTCTTGCAACCAAGTATTGATATTACACAACTGTTCGACTGTCACGTCGGATAGTTTCACACCTGCGTCTAACAAAAACACTCAAACAGTCTTTCACCATCTAATTGGTCTGAGTTCATGGACGTGATGTGTGATTTCAGGATGACGTTAGGTATAGTACTATCGTGGTACAACTGTGATGGTGGTCGGTTGACAGATGGTGATGCTGAAGATGACAGTGACCGTCGACGTTTTCGTGACGCAGAGGTAGTTGGAACACTGTCAGCAGTAGCGATGCCCTCCTTTTCTTGTCGCTGAAACAGTAACGAGATGAGCTTAGTAATGAATGGTCAACTGATATGTATAAGAAAAAATATAATATTATGGTCTTTTGAAAAATGTTCTAACAAAATGACATGAATAACATTTGAACACTATGATAAATTGAAACTTACTATTATCTCTTCAAGTTGTTCTTTACGTCGCCGCTGTTTATCTTGCTTCCTTTGACAGCAGCCCTGATTCACATGAGCGGACCGATTCCCTTTATACTTGAAGGTACTGCCATACATACAGCAAGTATAACGAGGCAACAGCTTCTGACGCTTCGTCGGAGGTGACGATGTCAGGTTGATGATACGCTGAAACAGTGAAGGAATGAGCTTAATAATGAATGGTCAACTGGTATGTATAAGAAAAAATATAATATTATGTTCTTTTGACAATGTTCTAACAAAATAGCATGAATACCATTTGAACACTATGAAAAATTGAAGCTTACTGTTATCTCTTCAAGTTGTTCTTCAAGCTGTTCTTCAAGTTGTTCTTTACGTCGCCGCTGTTTATCTTGCTTCCTTTGACAGCAGCCCTGCTTCACATGAGCGGGCCGATTTCCTTTATACTTGAAGGTACTGCCACACATACAACAAGTATAACGAGGCAACAGCTTCTGACGCTTCGTCGGAGGTGACGATGTCAGGTTGATGATTGGGTCGGTTGACGGAGCTGATGACAGAGACGAAATTGGTTTGGTCGTCGAACTGGTCGTTGAACTGGTCGTCGGACTGGTCGTTGAACTGGTCGTTGGTTGTTGGTCCGGGTTGATTGTCGGGGTCGAGAGATCGAGTGGTCCCGTAGCCGGAGAAGGCTGCGCCTTCGGTAGCAAAATCCCTTGTCGGACGTCATCACTAGCCATGTTGTTCATCTTCCAAAATGTAAGATATTATGACCACAAAAAAACAGACGCAGGCCTTTTATAACAGTTCGACAGAACATAAAGGTCACGTGGTCGTACCGAACGAACATTTGTCCACTAGGGGATGATGTTTGTAGTTCGTGATGTATCCGTCAGGGGGCTCTATTGCACGCAAGCGTGCAAGAGACACGAATATTTGCAGTACTCCTACATTTACTTCACAACTTGTCCACAAGATGGCACCACTTGCATAATTAGTTCCGAAAAATACCGATAGGGGCGCCACGGGTCAACCTATTTTAGTTCCCCCAAAATTCCGCTAGGTGGCGCTGATTTAGTTCATAGAAAAATTTCGATAGGGGGCGCTGTTTTAGTTTGGCGGGAAATAATTTTTTTTTTGCGGGAAATAATTTAGTTTACCAACTATCCGCCAGGGGGAGCTATTTTGGTTTTGGTGGGAAATAATTTTGTTCACCAACTATCCGACAGGTGGCGCTATTTTAGTTCCGAACAATTCCGGTAGGGGGAGCTGTTTTAGTTATGGCGGGAAATTATTAGCGGGAAATATGTTAGTAGCGAAAAATTCCGCTAGGTGGCGCTATTTTGGTTTTGGCGGGAAATAATTAGTTCACCAACTATCCGACAGGGGGCGCGGTTATATTTTTGGCGGGAATATTTTAGTTCCGAAAAAATCCGCTAGGTGGCGTGCCATTCTAGTTCCGAAAAATTCCGGTAGGGGGCGCCACGTGACCTGACCTACATCCGGGTACTTGACCTTGACCTACATCCGGGTACTTTACCTTGACCTACATCCGGGTACCTTTGCTCTTGCTCTGCGACGCGACAACCATGCGCGGTACTTAACCTCCTTTACTACTACTTTATTCTCTGGCAGACCTGTTCCCTGGGAAGCATTAAGCCAATCCGCAATTATTATGTACTCATGCATACATGATTGTACGAACTTGCCCAGGGTTCGACACGGCAGCAAGGAATTCGAACCCGGGATCTGTCAGTTGAGAGTCCGATGCTCTAGCTACTGCGCCACTGCGCTCAACTGTTTACTGATGTGTACTATATATATATATATATATATATATATATGAAGAAATAAATTTAAATAAATGAATAAACAAACAAACAAATGACAAAAAAGAAATAATTAAAGAAAGAAAGAAACAGAAAGAAAGAAATGAATGGGTTGATATATCAGAGTTGGTTAAATATTGGTCTTCAATGCAGGAAGTAAGCCCCTACGGCGCTGCCGCATCACCTGAAGTTCAACCTTGTTCATAACAATATAAATACATCACAACTAACAACAATGCAGCAAAACAGTTTGTTTTAATCGATTTACGTCCAGATATCATGTAACATGACATTAGATATGTTTATTTCTATTCAAGAAACTTCATTATTCTTTTGGAAAGTATACATTATATGAAACGGTAAACCTACGCTCCGTCGCTTGTCCAAGCACAAAGCCAAAATAACTGTTGAACTGATGTGTATATGTAACTGCATAGTTTACAATTTACAGGCAAAACATAAAAATAAATGTTGATCATATGAAGTATTTCAGGGCAAAAAGCGATATATCGATAAACCCTATATATAGGGCCTATCCATGTTGTTGGTGTTGACACAACCAACAAGATTCTTGAGATTAGTATTTTATCCTCAGAGTTTAAATGGAGATTTGTACATAATGTTGGAATATCTTATGAATTCGAAATGAAAGAGAGAGAGTGAGAGAGAGAGAGAGAGAGAGAGAGAGAGAGAGAGACAGCAAAACATGAAAATTAATATTTATTGAATCTTTGTTAACGGGGATAACAAACCCTATTACTTGAATTCATATTATATTACATCCTGCTGTATATTTTTATTTCCATAAAAAAATCAGAACTCAATAAGTTAATCATTCCACATTACACGCCGTGCAACTGACCTGGTGCATCGAAAGGGCCGGTTCTTGCGGGTTTACCTCTACTATGACGTAACAATACCACGTGATCGCCTAGCTAATTAAATCTCAACTTTCCGCGGGAATCGCAACACAAACGGATTTAAAATGTGATTTATTCAATAAATGTATTTTCTGTATGTTTTTATGTTGCCAATTAAATGTTCCATACAATGTTATACGTTTATATTATTTTGTGCACACATGGAAATGGATTTTAGCTAGTGCCTTGTTTTTAGTTCCTTTAATATAAAATGTGACTTGCTCGCTTTCCACTACTCATCCCTGTTCGGGTGAAATTTCAGAAATGGCGCGTTTACCATTTTTTGCCCTTAAACCCTCGATAATGGCATTTCAAAAATAGTTGTTTGCTTAAACAACTGAATGCATGTACATGCCATATTCCACTATGTTTTGCCGTATTTATTGTATTGTGTAGAAATATGGGGTAACATGCACGCATCCTACAAATTTGCATTAATTGTATATTTATGTTGCAGAGTAGAATTATACATTAATAATTAAATTGTGCATTCATCGTGTTCGAATTGTTTGAATAAACTATTTGACTTGGCTTGACTTGAATGTTGTGCAACATTTGTCCTGGTGGTCATGCTTGCCTTTTTTGCAAGTTTCTTAATATCGGTTAAAGTTAGCCAGGCCTAACCCTTGTTTAAAATTCTTTCTTTTCAACAACCGTCGCCCCACCTGGAATGCTTGATGCTTGGTGCTGCCACCTCACATAACCTAGACCGAAGTGAGTCTAGATCCTCTCTGCACCATCCATTAGGTGGTGCCACAGTTATTAGCCCATTTCTCTGCGAAGCGTGATCGCGGCGTGATAGTGGGCTATTTTTGTGGCAATCCATAACGAGGCTGTAGGGGAGTTGACCTTCAGCAAGTCTGTGCTGCGTAAGAATTATTCGTTTCTACACCAATACTGGCAGTGCGTGGGTGCGAAACTGCGAAGTCAAACATGAGTCTCGATAAAGGCGACAACATGGCGTCAAATACGTCAAAACCTGACGCAATGGAAGACGTTGACGCCGAGAAAACGTGTTTCATAAACGGATCGGAAGAGATGTATCCCAGCGTTAAAATTGACGGTTCGAAGGATTCGAGTATCAGTAAGGCCCAGTTTACTGGGCTAACCAAACAAGAATTGATGGCGTTTGCTGACGATCCATTCTGGTTGAAAATTCGCCGCTCTCTTTTGCTGGTTTTCTGGGTGATTTGGTTCGCCATGCTCATTGCCGCTGTCCTTATCATTGTCTTAACCCCGGGATGTCCAGAAGAACCTGAAATGACGTGGGTGCAGAAAGCAAACGTCTACCAGATCTTACCACGCTCCTTCCTCGATACAGATAACAACGGCATTGGCGACATTAACGGTAAGATGTTGGCCTTAGTGACGTTAACCATTACCCCATACATATGTAAATGAGTGGTTGGGGCGCGTTTGGTGGATTTACGCTGTCTTCAGAATGCGCTGCGCAATCTAGGGATGGCTTGTTGGCGCACCCATCTGTAGATCGCGCAGTGCAGTGTGCACATATCAGATTAATAGAGTAGTAGTACTAATACATATAGTCACATTGTGTGTTTACACTTAAGTTAAGATTAATGGATAATTACAAGCTGGGCTTGATTTATTCCATATATATCCTTTCCTTTGCATTGGCTTTCCAATATCTTATCTAATCTGGCCTTAAAGGCATTGGTTGTTGTGGCAGTTATAACAGAATTTTTAAGTCATTCCAGTGTTTAACCACTCTGTCTCTGCTGCTGCTTTTCAGCATTGTAGAGATGGCTTCATATTGTTGGATGTCCACACACCTAGATCTTTCTCTGTATATTTGTCAAGTATTGTCTCTTCGTTATTACCAATCATTGTGTACTGGTAGTGCGGGTTACTACTACTTGCACTTGCCAACATGGAATTTTAGTAGCCAATGTCTAATCCACTCACACAACTTGTTTATGTCCTGCTGTAAATTGTAATGCTGTATGATCGAAATCAGTCATCAAGGCTCTCCAGATTTCATATCGTCTGCAAACATCCTAAATTCACTATCAACGTGTTCCGGGATGTTATTTACATACACAAGAAAGGTCATGAGGTCATTGTTCAATTTGTTGTTCGCACGGCTGTTGTCTGTGGGCCAAGAATTGAAGAAATTTGAAAAACTGTAGAGAAACACGGCAATTTTTGTTGTATCTAAGTATCTAATAAAGGTAACAAAGGCTAAACAAAATTCTCAGTATTATTTACTTGGATTAGATTTTGAGGTTGTTGTTGAATACATTTTGACTTGTTTTTACTCACAGGCATAACCAAGAAGCTGAACTACTTGCAAAGCGACCTGGGTGTTGATGCATTGTGGGTAAACCCTCTCTTCCCGTCCGACATGGTTGATGCAGGTTACAATGTCGTCAACCACACTGCCATTGATGAACGCTATGGCACCATGAAAGACTTCGAGGATCTTGTCAAGGCAATGCACAAGAAAGGTTTGTGTTGCTGTCGCTATCAATATTTTGTTTTGCCTCCCACTGACAAAGGTTCTCATCAGCCAGACCAGTAACTCAAAAGTTACTGCTTCTGCAGCAGCTACTCCAGGTGCAGGTCTTAATTTTACCAAGGACATTTCATGAGCACTTCTGGTGGCATGTAAAACAACATCTAGTGACGAATAAGAAATATATTTATTTGTTGGCTATTATGACCAACTAGGTTGGTATTACCTGATTTGTAGGTTTACACGGATTTCAGTTTGGTATGTTGAGCGAAGATTCCCGGTTCTAGTACTATATTTAAATTGTTTGATTCATGTTGCAGACAGCTCGTCAGCCAATGAATCATTGAGTCTCGGAACCTCCTTGGAGGGTGAATGTCTCTGACTCATTGATCTAACGATTACATGTAACAGTCATGCGGAACTATTAATTTAATAACGTTAACTAGATATAAAGAATGCATTGCATTTCTCTGAATGCAGGAATGAAGTTAATCATTGATTTTGTGCCAAACCACACAAGCAAGAAACACATGTGGTTCAAGGAAAGTCGCAAGAGCAAGACGAACCCATATGCGAACTTCTACGTGTGGCATCCTGGCACTGTTAAGGGCACCGTGAAACAGCCGCCAAACAACTGGGTGAGTTTATTATTTATGTGGTTCATTAAAGTTGGACCATATTACAGCAACTTTGACTGTTGTCAACGTTACTGATGCCGCAGACATCGATATCTGAAATTGACGGAAAATGACCTCAATACAAACTGCTAAATGGAGTGCGATGTCGAGTTCATTTTGTTGAACACAACTCAGCTTATCTCCAAATAAACCCTATTCACAAACAAAATTCTTTTCAAAAGATAGCGAAAGCACATGTACCCTTGACCTTTGTATAGCCTAGATCACCAGGTTCAACTGGTTAACTAATGTAAAAGTAGGATTTGACTGAGGTAAATGAAAGGCCTAGGAGCAGTGAGTTCATTGGGCTGTTTTGGCTCATTTGCGCAGTAAAGAGTTAAACAGGCATGGTCAGTTTAAAACGTCATGACCTGAAGAACCAGCCACTTGCAGTGATGTAGCTCGTGAACCGAGTGCTGTGTTTGTTTGCCAGAGGAACATCTATGGTGAGTCTGCGTGGACCTTTGACGACCTGAGACAGGAGTTCTATCTGCACCAGTTCTTCCCTGACCAGCCGGACTTGAATCTACGCAACACGGTGGTTGTCTCCGAACTGCAGGTGAGTTGTAGTAGACTCCAGTTTCTATCTTGGTACTGCCATTATGCTGTCTGACTGACATAGCATTTACCATTGTAGCAAGCATTTGTATGTCACTGGATGTGCTGACAGTAGAATTATTTAGATATGGCCAGGTTTCAAGATTGGCCGGGTTACAAGGAAACTGCGATACATATAATTGGAATTAACATGTACATAAAAAATGATTGTGGGTGAGGTGCTGCTGTCAGAAATGGGTGAGATGCTGCTGTCAGAAGTGGGTGAGGTGCTGCTGTCAGAAGTGGGTGAGATGCTGCTGTCTTACATGCCTATAACAGGGGTGCAGTTGCTTGGTGGTAGATCGCCCATCTGAGTCGTGCCGACCAGACTTCATATACACGTACAAACTTACTGCAGTGTCAAAACTTGTGCAGTTTCGTTCACCCCTCTCTGTCCGACTTTCAGAAGAGACTAAAGCCGTTGGTGCCTTCTTCCTGGTGTCTAAGACGACCCAGTATTATGTAGATTTGATGTAGCAGATGGGGGGTGCACCTCCATGTCTAACCATTTCCATGATGTTGGATATTTGTGTATGAATAGTCTTCGTGCATTAATTGCAGTGTGGCTGAAAGCTTCTCATAGAAGTCGAGATGGTGTTTGATTGAACAGGTCTGCCATGGAGTAAAGTGTAAAGCGCTTTGAGCAGTCCTAAGGACTGGATACTGTGCTGTGTAAAAACTAGCACTTACCTTTTTTATTGTGTGGCTTTAACAGAAAACCCTCAAGTTTTGGATGGAAAAGGGTGTAGATGCATTCCACCTTGCTCATGCTGACTACCTGTTTGAGAGTAAAAATCTTGATGCCGATGAAGTGGTTGTCGACGTGACGGCTGCCAACAAGGTGAGTCAAAAGTCAACTGATAGAGTTTCACAAATAGGGCATCATAAAAGACAGTCGACGAATAGAAAACCATCATTGTCTAATTAAAAAACATACCCAGGCGTGGAGCCCTACTATCAATGCAGTCAAGGCAGGAATGTATGATAGCTATATCCCAGCTTACCAGGAATGTATGATAGCTATATCCCAGCTTACCAGGAATGTATGATAGCTATATCCCAGCTTACCAGGAATGCATGATAGCTATATCCCAGCTAACCAGGAATGTATGATAGCTATATCCCAGATTGACAGGAATGTATGATAGCTATATCCCAGATTGCCAGGAATGTATGATAGCTATATCCCAGATTACCAGGAATATATGATAGCTATATCACATATTGCCAGGAATGTATGATAGCTATATCCCAGCTTACCAGGAATGTATGATAGCAATATCCCAGATTGACAGGAATGTATGATAGCTATATCCCAGAGTGCCAGGAATGTATGATAGCAATATCCCAGATTGACAGGAATGTATGATAGCTATATCCCAGAGTGCCAGGAATGTATGATAGCTATATAGCTATTTCTGATGTGTGTGTTAAGGTACAGTTACTTGTAAATGCTCTTCATCAAGCATTGATAAGCAACAAAATTGATTACTTCAAGTCTGTGTGGTGTTGTCCAGTAGTCATTTTGAAGGATGTTGTAAATGACAAATGTTTATTCAGGAGGCATCTTGTGACTGATGTTTTTCTTCACGAGGCATGTTGTAAATTATGTAAATGTTCTGAAGGCATGTTGTAAATTGTAAATGTTCTGAAGGCATGTTGTAAATTATGTCCATGTTTGTGCAGGTGGCCTACAAAGACATGCACCACAACCTCACAAAATACCAGCCAGAAACATTCAAGATAGTGGGAGAGTGGAGCAAGTTTGTTCATTCTTACGAGTCCAACAAAATTGAGTAAGTTAAAATTCTTGGCTGTTCACCCCTCTATTTCAAGAACTCTCTTGACCCTATCTCTTCTACCCAGGGTTCGCACAGGTCGCCAAAAGTCTCGAATGTTCTTGAATTTCGTTTTTTCGTTCGAGTACCCTCGAATGTTCTTGAATTTGACTGAATGTTCTTGAATCCGATTTTCCAGAATTTTCAAGCACATTGATAGCGAGTTGTATGACGATATAATCTTTACTAGCATTTTGTCAAACAATCGTTACAGTAACTTACTAATGTTTGTCTTAAAAATCGGCGGATTGTAAATAAAAATGGCGGAGATGACAAATTGGTGGTTACTTGATTCAGTAGATGGCGCCACATGAAATAGGCTAGTGCTACAAGCCTACAACGTTTTATATTGGTTCGTTCAGGAGTGATTGACCAATTAGAGCCGTGTTCTCTTTTTATTTTCTACACTACGCCATCATTTTTAATTTCGAAACTCATTCCGGCTTTTGAATTTGCACATGTTACGACGTTTGTGATCATGCCTCGTCAACACGGAAATTGTAAGTTTCGCGACGAATGGTTGGTTCATGCAAAATTTAAAGATTGGGTAGCAAAAGATCGCACAGGTGACAAGGTCGCAATGTGCAATCTTTGCAAGAAACGACTGAACATTGCGAATGTCGACAAGTACGCTTTGGAAAGCCACTCGAAATCCGACCAACACAAGAAGCATATGCAGCAGCAATCTAGCGCAAGCGCAACACTCCTACATCAGTTTTTTGCAGACAACACATGTGTAGAGCGAGGATTTTCCGTAAACAAGCAGATGGAGCGGACCAACATGTGCCATGAGACATTCATTGCAGAACGTCTTGTGAATGACTATCTCACCTCAGTCGGTGGCATCATGGCCGTTGACATCAACTAGGAACTGCTGGTATCGTGCCGTGCCTCACGCTCAAGGTACACAGCGTATCTTGAGGAGGCTCGCCAGAAGAGGCTGGGTGAAGTTGGGTCAAAGAAGAGAACATGTGTGATTGATGAGGTTGACGACCTCAAAGCCAAGCGCCATCAACTGGAAACAGACATCAGTGAACTCACCAAGTGCGCTGATGAATTTGCCATCACTGTAGAGAAAAAGAGAGACTTCAGCTTTGTTGCCAAAAGCAATGCTCTGCGACAGTCGGCAAAACTGAAGGGCAGTGAACTGGTTGTGGTTAAGCAGGACCTTGAAACCAAACTTGCCACACTCAAGGGAGTGTGAGCTGTGAATCACACTGATGTGACCACTGGCCTTCAGTTACCTTGTGTTAATGTATTTGGTAGCCAGGGTTATGTACCACAACTGTTCTTTATCAATAAACTGTTGAACTAACATGTTTGAAGTTTTTATTGTATAACTTTCAAGCGGTTCGCTCCTAAAAAGGTTCTTGAAAAAGTACTATTTCTCCCCCAAATGTTCTTGAATGTTCTTGAATTTGACTTCATATTTTCTGTATGAATCCTGCTTCTACCACCCTCTTCTGTTTTTAGTCCTTTGGCCGAAGGTCCAAGGGACTATTGCCATCACTCTGCGTCCGCTGTCTGCAGTTAGCTGCCGTATCTCAGAAACCGTTCAGCAACTTTTTCTCTAATTTTGCACTGCCACTATGCACGAGAAATCTGTATTTGATTGAATCATTTTAAGGGCTCCCTAGGGCCTCCAAAGTGCAAAAGTTTTACATTATCTAGTGATGTGGTTTTGAGAAGGGCCCTTGAGACCACCCCCAACAGTAGATGTAGTAGTTGTGACTAATTTCTACAGCCTAGTCCATTGAGACCTTGACTAATCTTTCATTGGTCACAGCACCCAGGCAGAGTAGACACACTTGATCCCTGTTAGACTGAACAGTTGCCTAACACTTTTAAACTGTATCTTCAAAACTATTGATTTTCTATAATTGCAAGTTGTGTTTATTTTGATGTTCATTTAATTATTATAAAATGGTGTGACTGTGGTGTCTTGTCTCCTGTTATACTGAACAGTTGCCTAACACTTTTAAACTGTATCTTCAAAACTATTGATTTCTATAATTGCAAGTTGTGTTTATTTTGATGTTCATTTAATTATTATAAAATGGTGTGACTGTGGTGTCTATTGGTTAAAGATGTATTGTCTGTAGAAACCTGTAGGTGACAAACAGAAAATTAATATTTTGTCATCTGTAGGTGACAAACATAGAAAATTAATATTCTGGACAACTATAGAGTGAAATATCCGACACTTTATTTATATCAAATGCATTCTACTGTTCTGTTTACGCTTGCCATGCCTTGTGTAGACATGGTACTGTGTAAATCAATTGTATCAATATAGACTAATAATTACAGATTCACAATACCTGAAACAACCAAATGTCAACCATTAGAAGAGTTGACATAGTTAAGGCACAATAAAGCCTTTTGTGTCAAGACAAATACAATTCATCCAATACCCCTATCTGAACACTGCCTGTTATTCACCTATTACATTCGCTTTGTTTAGGTATGTGGTTCTTTTTATGGAAAATTTTAGTTCTTTCTGTACCTGTCTACGTATGATAACCATTTGTCTGCCCTGCTCACAATAAACATCACATGAATGATAAAAGGAAGATCACTGCCACTTGTGGATTATTATTATTATAAAACTGCTCTGCTACTGCTTGGTGGACACTAAGCTGCAACTGTCTTTGAGTTTGTTTACATTTTGACAAACTACTATTATACAGCAATAATTTTTGAATGAATCACATTTTGTGAATGCAAGTCATTGTTTGCGGTGTAACTTTTGTATGCTTCATTTTCTGCTGCTACATCTGAAAGATTATTCAATTACCTATCCAATGATAATACATATGTTGTGGTGTTAGAAATATATAGCTTTGGTATATTGTACACGAGGGTTGTGATAGGAAACTATTGGACAGTGCAGAGAGACAGTACGAGATGTGTTACTCAGTATATGAAGTGTGACTTTCAGATACTTCATTTTGTAGTGCTATGGATTATGTTGGGCCTCTCCATTAGCTCCCTATATATTTGTAAGTTAGGTGAGTAACACCTTCGAAGTTCTGACAGCAGGACACCGCCTTCGGTGAAGTCGAGACAAAAGTTTTACAAAGGCTTCAATTTCAAACGGTCTATCACCGTCCAGCTGACCCATTTTTAGTCCTTTGGCCAAAGGTCCAAGGGACTATTGCCATCACTCTGCGTCCGCCGTTAGCTGCCGTATCTCAGAAACCGTTCAGCAACTTTTTCTCTAATTTTGCATAGACATCTTAGGGCACTGCCACTATGCACGAGAAATCTGTATTTGATTGAATCATTTTAAAACTGTCTGCTGCAGCAGATGATCTATTATGCTAACAGTCCTTTTGTTCAACTAATCCCTTTCCCAGAAAATCTGTCACACCTCACTGTGGCTGCCTGACTGGTATGACTAATCTGTAATTGGACACTGGCAGAGGCTTGCCTCAACTGACAGAGCCCACTAGAGTAGATTTGTGTAATGTGCCAGAAACTGCCTGGCCCACTGTCCACTCTGCTTTGTATCATTGAGGCCTTGACTAATATTTAATTGGTCACACACAGCCAGAGCAGACAAGCTTGTGTCAACAGACCCCTGTTAAGCTGGACAGTTCCCTGTAGGTTTTAAACTGTGTCAAACAGTGAGTCTACCTTATGCTCTCAAATAATCTGTCCTCTTAGTTTTACACATAAAGACATAATCTGGCATAATTTGAATTTTTTTTGTAGCAGCACATTCATACTTCCAGTGTATCGTTGCAACATAACATACATACTGTGTGCCACATTTGAATGTCATGCATGTAATATTTCCATGTAATCCATTTGCATATGTAATGTAAAACTTCAACAGCCGTTTTCTTCATTTTCACTTTTTGACCCCTACCATGTTCAATGCTCCATAACTTCGCCAATTTTTTTAGCAGTCATACTTTGTGAAACCATGTAAAAGCACCCTACCAAACCTTTACAAGGATGTAAGAAAACAATGTTACAATTTTTTCAACTTATCACTGGTCAGCCGGGGTCACATATAGACGTATTAGTCCAAAGGACTTCAGGGCCACTTGTTATTTTTTGACCCCTACCATGTTCAATGCTCCATAACTTCACCAATTTTTGTAGCAGTCATAATTTTTGAAACCGTGTAAAGCACCCTACCCAACCTTTACAAGAATGTAAGAAAACAATGTTAACATTTTTCCGACTTATCACTCATTTGGTCAGGGATCACATATAAACGTATTAGTCCAAAGGACTTCAGGGCCACTTGGCCCATTTTTTACTCTATCAATCTCACTCAGTTTTTGTGTGTCCTATTTCTAATTTTTCTTCATTCTTATCTCCTAATTCCCGTATCTTCTATTTAAAGTATTGAGTGATTAGTTTATAACTGAAGACATTAGTGACAGTTTTGGGATTATATATAATTATATAGATACATATAAAACATACTGGTTCTATTAACCGTACAGTACACTTTAACATATTTGAGCCACGAAAATATATCAAATTTTGTGTTGTAATAAGCGTACTGGTGTGTATACTGCACACCCTTTGTTTCCCGTGACTTCACTGTTTCACGCTACATGGCGATGCGTTTTCATCTTAGGCCACAATAAAATATAGTTGTGTTTTCGGTAACATTGATTTTTAAAATAGGGTAGGTAAGTAGGAAAAATATTTTAATTTTTAAACATTTTATTATGAAAACATTAGGGTAGGCAGACCTATTATAATATTTTGTTTTATTTTCGTCAGTCTATAACAATTTCCGGCAGTCTATAAGTGTTATAACTTGCACTGCTAGGGTTAATATGAAATGGACACATTTGGATGAAACTGGGAGGTACTGTTATATGTATCTTAATGTGATAAAGAAAACACTGTCAATGAGCCAGCGTAACCTAGGCTATTATTATTCCTTCAAATGTTGTGATTGAAACCAGAATCTGTACAATTATGTGTGTTCTAATGATGTGGCAAGTATATTTAATTAACATGTCTTCAATGCGCTTAGCGGACAACCAGACAACAATCACGAAACGGTTTATGTTAGTGCCTTCCTGTTTACGTCGGTTGACACGAGGTAGCAGGGGCGCCATGACACTTCGCAACGATTTACACAGAAACCCATCCAATACTAGGGACGATCGCAGAATTTCCGTTGCAAAAGGTCAATTCTTGTTACTTTTCGGGACTTCTGCAATGATTATCTGTATTTTTTATCAAGTTGAATGATTGTTATAATAGTCTTTTGCCGGAATATAATATAATGTTAAGAGAAAAGTTTTTGGTCAGAGGCAAGGGTCGATGGTCGTCATCAAAAAAATAATTTTTTTTTGTTCATGAAAAAATTCATAGGGTTGCAAGGAAATATTAGGGAAGGTCGGGTTACTGGAAACACAAGTATTATTTTATTTGGCCTTATGATAGACAACTGGTTGACTTGACAAGGACTGACCGGTGTGTGCTTGTGTGTTTGCAGGCCGTACCTGATCCTTGAGACTGACGGAGATGAGAAGGTGATGCAGAAGTACAAGGAATCCGGTGAACAAGCCGGCATCCACATCAAGACTGCCAGAGACTTCTCCAAGATAGATGGCAACTGTCTTGGTAGCTGCATCTACAAACTCATTACAAGCAGCATCGCAAAGGAGAAGGCCTTATGGCCCATGTGGATGGTCAGTACTGGGGTCTATATACTCCACTATATTCTCCACTACATACTCCACTACATACTCCACTATATACTCCACTATACTCCACTATATACTTCACTGTATACTCCACTATATACTCCACTACATACTCCACTATAAAAGCTGTAAAAGTTGAGAGCAGGAAATAGTAAACACTGATATTCATGTCAAATGAATGTGTTTATGATTGTGCAGATTGGTGACATATACAGCTCGCGCGTGGCGAGTCGTATGGGCAGTGAGTACGTGAACGCAATGAACATGCTTCTGATGACACTGCGTGGCACTCCCATCACATACTACGGCGAAGAGATCGGAATGATCGACCTCAATCTCACGGCCGTCGACACGTCAAAGTTCAACCTGTTTGGCAACGCCAAGGTATGCACCTGGCGTAGTTGAGATGACCTGTCAGGGCAGCCAAATTCATGTTGCTAAATTTACTCGAAAGGTTTACATTTCTGTAGGTGTAAACAAATACAGCTCACATGTGTTTAGCTGTATTGGCTACCAGTATGTAAACGTGACAAACATGCTTCTTTTGAAACATATTTGATGCCAGTCAGGGGTTCATCTATGTCCCATCCCCATTTGTCACAGTTTTAGAGTTCATACCGGACGTTAGATGGGCATAAATAGATTGTTTATAACATTATGCCACGAGTTTGGGACATTTTACGTAACTTAGTTAATATGAATACTTCAGGAAAACTTGTGTATGTAGTGCCCTCTGGAGGATGGGGACTTGTGTATGTAGTGCCGTCTGGAGGATGGGGACTTGTGTATGTAGTGCCCTCTGGAGGATGGGGACTTGTGTATGTAGTGACCTCTGGAGGATGGGGACTTGTGTCAGTGATAATCAGTGATGTGTTGTCTTGTGTGGCAGCTCACCCAACAACAACTGAAGTATGACGAAGCTCGCTCTCCCATGCAGTGGACTGTGGACAAGAACGCTGGCTTCACCAATGGAAATAATCCCTGGCGCCCCATTGGCTCCAACTACCTCACAGTTAATGTCAAGGTATGTACAGTCGTGTCTCTTCTTCAGTTTTATTGATGCTACTCGCTTAGTGAGATGAAACAAGGAGAGAGATCATTCCTTGGCTCATTTGCAGTGTGGTTATGTGTCCAGTTGTGGCAGTATGGACCTAGAATGCCTGTTTTAAAGAGAAATCATTGTTTACTGTGTGTGTTTTAGACTCAGATGTTTTGTTTTCATTTGCAGCAGCGTCGATTGACCTAAAATGTCTTGAAGAAATTGTTTACCTACGTATTGTGTGTGGTTGTAGACCCAAAAGGCCCATGGCGTTGGTGTGTCCCACGTGGAGGTGTACCGCCTCCTGTCAGCGCTGCGCAGTCGACCCGCCATCAGATTTGGCGAGTTCTCCCCGATTGGAGCTCACGGCAGTGTGGTGTCCTTCGTGCGTCATGCACATCGCTTCGAGCACTACCTTGTCGCCATCAACTTTGGCCCGCGCGACACAACCCTCGACTTCGTTGCTGCGAACCCGGACCTGGTGCAGAGAGAGGGCGTGGTCATCGTCACCACCGGCAACATGCAAGTACCGGGAGAGTTTGAGATTGGTGCCAAGATCTCCCTTGAGCATGTATACTTGCGTCCCACCGAGGGAATCGTTATCGAGATGTCATAATCGTTGTGTGCATTCGCGGAAGTCCTGGCGTGTTTCTGATGCCACACATGCCACGTCTATTTGGTGGAAATCCATATTTTTTACTTGAAATTCTGTATAAATCGGGAAACATTTTGTATGGTTAACTCTTCTGTAGCCACAATCTATCGTTGATGAAGTACAAAATATTCTACCCCAAGCCAAATCTTGGTTTTGTCTGGAATCTGCCTAGCTTCAAAAATATTTTCTGTTCAACAAAAATTTATTCTCCATTTGAAGCAAATTCATATTCACGTGGGATTCCTCGCAAAATTCCAGTAGACTTAGGTTGTGTATGGGAATTGCGTATGGTGTGGCACATTTGCTAGTGATGACTAAACCAGGATGTTTGTTTCAAAGTTGCGGTTTGCACAGTTCTGTTCATTGTTTAAGCAGTAGAACGCTACACTTGACAGTCACGCAGAAAGGTACAACTTGTACTATAGGATGCTCATGACTCAAGTAATTACCTCAGATCCCATGACCTCCATGTAGTGTTTAGATGCTGTTCCAATAATGTTGGATCACTTGATTGAAAACGTCTTAGGTAATTCTGTAATACTGATATCTGTTGATTATTCCAGATTGAAGTACGGTGATTATGCCTGTTAGTTTGCTTGTTATTAAAAGATTGGCATTGCATTAAATGTGTTGTCTTGATACTAAACTTTTTTACTGACAAAACAGAAGTAGCACGTGTGTTGTCGGCAGGATTGGGGCAAAGTTCTGGGGACTTGTTTTTAAGTACATTTTCAGTAATAAGTTAATTGCCAAACTTTCAAGTACATGTACATGTTGGTCTGAAATGGTAACATGAAATGCCATCACTGCTTTACACTGGTGCTCAGAATAAAAGGAGGTGCACACATTTCAGACACTTGGATGTGAATTTATTATGTTTGCCGAGAACTGTTTGTGGGAGTAATTATTGAGTCCCAAACAATAACGATTGTTATTCAAGGTTTTAGCAAAATTGCCCGTCCTCTGACGGGATAACTTGGTAGTTCATACATAGCAGTCATGATAGCAATATTTACCAAATTGTTAGAGAACAGCATCGTTACATATATACCATAACGCTCTGCATAGGTATACGTAACGGAGGTTTCAGCGCACGTCAAACGTAGACAACAGCATCACGCACATGCTGCAATATTGGTTGTGTGGAGTGACGAAGATCGGAGAGAAAGTGAAGTTCGTGTTTGGACTGAGGGTAGACATAAGCCTATTGTATCTACTTCATATTGCCAAGCAGTCCCTTAGCCAGAGATCCGTTGTCCTGTTATTGGAACGAGTTTTTTTTCTTCAAATTACAGAATTTTAACTTTTTCAGATACCGTGGCGTAAGCTTGTGTTGGAACATAATGTGTTTTCTTTTCCCAATGACAAGGTCAAAACAATGTTTGCATTGTCATCAAACGGGCTTGTACTAATAGTGTGCTATGAAGTATCATTCATAAAGTTGCAGTAAACATATTGAGTAGAAGTTGTGCTTAAAGTTAGTTAAAGTATTTTAGAACACTAGTATAGTGGGTATAGGGTAACTTAGTCTTCGATAAGTTGTAAGCAAGATTTAACAAACCTAATTATGTGGTAGAATATATAGGAGATAAAGTAACAACCATCAAACTACTTAGATAAGATAATATCTGTGTAAGCCAGTACTTGCTAGATATTTTGATTAGGTAGCATTGTTAAAAATTAAGCAAGGGCGATAATCGGGCGATTGTTTATGTAGATGGGGCGCGCGATAGTGTAGTGGTTAGCACATCCGCCTGACATGCCAGCGACCCGAGTTCAATACCCGGACCGGGCAGGTATGGTATATTTGGTGTAAAAACATGGCTCTCAACATTGGGGACTGTGTATCCCTTGCGACTCGGAGATCACGTTAATGTCGGTCCAGTCTCAATTTGGGACGTAAAAGAACCACTGAGGACGACAAGCACCCTGGCAGTGACCACCCTCAGTGCCAGCATAGAAAGGTCGGCTTGGTGCTAATGTTCTGAAAAAGGCTGACTAGTTGAATGAGACCTCATAAGATCATAACATTGTAACCACACAATATACAGACTAGTCAGTTAATAGAACGTTGCCGAGTGCTGGAAACAACTAGAACTAGATAGTGTCCTGCATATTCGCTACGGCGCGACGTAACCTAAATAAATAAATCGGCCTAACGTAATTGATTGTATTTAAATAAGGTCACTACCTGTAATGTTAGCGTTCGTGATAGGATAGATAGTCGGCTGTGTAATTGAAATTTGTAACATGCTGTCCCTTAGCAAAAAAAAACTAGATTTTCTATAGAAAACTACAGGATTTTTGCGCATAGTTTTCTGTAGAAAAATATAGGAAATTTTCTATAGAAAACTACAGGATTTTTGCGCAGTTTTCTATAGAAAACTATAGGAAATTTTCTATAGAAAACTACAGGATTTTTGCGGTTTTCCATAGAAAACTATAGGAAATTTTCTATGGAAAACTACAGGAAATTTTCTATAGAAAACTACAGGATTTTTGCAGTTTTCTACAGAAAACTATAGGACATTTTCTAGTTTTTTTTATAGAATATTATATAGGAAATTTTCTATAGAAAACTAGGAAATATCCTATAGTATTCTCTATGGAATATTTCCTATAAGAAATATCCTATAGGCTATATCCTACAGAATATATCCTGTAGAAAATATTCTGTACGACATACTCATTAACAGAGGTGCACGTTAATCTTCAAATATTTGTATTATATTATATATTCAAATACATTAATCATACAGGCAATCTACAGTAATATCCAAGCATATTGAATGACCAAATAAAACAAATACAAAATAAAGTCTATTGAGCATACATGTACATAAATGCAAGCAATGCTAATAATTACACGAATCATTTCTCAAATCCTTATGTATACATTATAATACAATACGAACAATTAAGTATATGATAAATACAACAAATAGACTATTGAGCATACATGTCAAGAAATTAATCCTTAAATTCTCGTGAACAGTAATGAGCCATTATCTGAAATAGCAGACTACATGTCGCAATGACATTCACAACAGGGATGGCAAGAAAAATATTGTTGGAAACATTAAATATATTACTGCTAAAATACACCTCAATTAACATCCATGTAGGAAACAAATTAAACATGGTAATACTTGTTTTACTTACATAGGCATTGGAACCTGCCGGGGGGGCTTAGTCCCAACTATTTGTTGATTAGGAGCTTAGCTCCCCAACATTTAGGAAGGGGTGTGCAGTTTGTGGTGTATGGAGGCTGGAGATAGGATTACCCCTAAATATTGCGGAATGGGGGTGCTTATTTAGGTTTTCAGAGTGCCTTAAGGTGGTTTTTTTTAGCGAGTCTCAAGGGAGTGCAGATCAAGATGTCTGGAGAACCTCAAGGTGGTTTTTTTTGGAACGCCCCCTTCCCTGTTCCAATGCCAGTGACTTGATATACACTGTACTCGGGTATACTACCATGGTATTTTGAAACAGGTACAACATGGTATTTTCATACATGGTACAAACACCAAAGATTGCCAGTCAGTGACATCTCATGTCATTTTTGTACATAACATCGTCAAATTATGTTGGTAAACAACATATCTCAATATAAGATTTGCCATTATTTTTGCTATTGGCGGTTTTGTAAAAAGAAGTCTGAAATGTACCTTTAATACATATTTGTATTGAAATATATACATTTTCATTTTATCATATTTTAACCCTTCAAGATTATTTGTATTTAAATACATGTCAATGAATTTGACCCATATCTGGTATACTACCACGGTATTTTGAAACAGGTACAACATGGTATTCCATTTAATATTGACAAAGAGAGCAAGGAAAACGTGTGGTAGAAAGAGAAAACCGAAATCACTTGGCATGATAGTGTCAAGAGGGTAGGGGTGAACAGTTGATAATGACTATTAGCAAGATGGGTTGTTTCTCAACACTTCTAGAATGTTATATTGGAAACTGTTGTTGGGTCAGTCATTCTGACTGAACATAATTGGCATGGTTGAATGATTTTCTTCCATTACTTGGACCGTGGCATACCACACTGTATTTATACACTCATGCATTATTACCAGTGCATAACAATAGTATATATAGGAAGGGTTTAAGGGTAAAATACAGTAAATGTCATGCGGCTCTGGTGACATATTTGCCTAGGCAAAATTGCAGAATTGAAATGTACAGTAGAACCTGTCTTGAGTGACCGCCACTTCAGCCTAACAAAAGTGGTCTTTCAAGACGGGTGGTCGTCCATGACAGGTCAATAAACATAGAAAATATGGTCAATTTCAAGGTGGTTATCCAAGACAGGTTCTACTGTAAAAAAAATAGTTTGGGTCTAGATATCGGTCATTATGATTTTGTAATATCGAGATATTCAATATCATGTCAATTTTAAGATGATATTTACACCATTGCGCTTTGCCCTGAAACCTTACACATGTACCATATTTATTGGTCAAATAAATTGATTCTGAGTTCTGTATTGCAATATACATTATAATTGTACAGGGTATGTTATCATAATATTCAATAATTCAAAATGCATACACACAAACACTATACCACTTATATTGGTATCAGTGCTGTCAGAATGGAAAAATCTTGCTTTTGGACATCGGTGATGACACCAACCTGAAATAAATGGAACAGAACACAATAAAAATACAATATGTATGGCATATATTATACATCATAAATCTAAAAAATGGAACATTTTGACAAATACTTATTATTCAGCAAAGTCCTATTACAATGTTGCACTGTGGTTTTATCTCATAATATCCTCATCTACATGCCCAACAGGTAGTAAGTCCACTACAGGATGGACTCAAATTAGCTCCTTTATCCCATGTGTGGGATCTTTTACTTCCTCTGGCAGATAACAGTTAGAAGGGACCAATGGCCTAGTGTATTTTCCAAGAGAACAAAATTTCCTAATTTTTTTAAAAACTGGCCAATAGTTGGATTCGAGTCCAGTCCCCTACCGGTGCTTTACCACTTGGCCACCGGTTCCCATTATCGGCAGTAGTCGGTACCCATATAATTTTTGAACAAGTAGGTCTAGTACTGTGACAGTAATCTACCTTTATATATATATATCACTATTAGTTATGTTACTAATCAGGATTAGTAACATTAACAAACAGACAACTAAATTGTTAATATTGTTATTATGAATCAAAATAAATAGTTGTTTAAATCATTGGCATTGCCATTAGGCATTACATACATTAGTATAGACTTGATGTTTATATCTAAAAATGTTAATTATATACCTACAGGCTACACTAGTCCCTAGCTGGCTATGGCCTATGGCTATGCATCACAAAAAAGGTAAAAAGTTTGAACTTGAAACACACACATATCATCGATCACATATTTGCATTCTATTGTCATTTAATTTAGGGTATTTTTTAACAGTCTGTGTTGCATTTTACTTGTTTTTATTATTCATTCACATGGCCATCGCAATGCAGTTGGTTACTTGGTACGTACAACGAAATGAGCGACAATTGAGGCAAATCTACTCTAGTGGGTCGAGGCCACTTTACCATCTGGCTAAATGTAAAATAATTGATAAGAAAATAATGCTCGGTATGTACCTCAAACAATAATTGACATACACAAACAATATGGAGTGACGGAATGATCGATTTGGTATAGAAAACGAGGTAAAATCGTTGCATCGATGCAGGTTGGAATTGGCGGTTACGCAAACGGCTGTCTGTCTATAACTATTTCATAATATTGTTAACAGTATTTTACTCTGTGGATCAAACAACACACAGCAATCTTTGGCAACGTCCTACCGTTTGTCTCGTGGCATGAATGGCCGAAATGTCTTCATTATAATGACTGCCCGCAATCTACCGACTTCGCGCTAGGTCGTCTGGCCTTCTTCTGTTTGAAATTGAACGTTACGCGCCGAAATGACTCACGGGTAATAACATTATGGGATGCGGTAGCGGCACTGCCGGATTCATAACTATATGCTTAGCTGAATGTTTCGGTATAAAATAATACAATAGCATCGTTTTAGTTTACGACATACTGACATATATATATATATATATTTATATGTAACATCCACCACATGTACATAACAGAAAAATACATACATGTTTCTAAAACAGTGGTTAAAAGTTTCCACAGAAACTAAAATAACATTTCTACAGAAAACTAGATTATCTAAAAACTATAGAATTCTATAGAATATTTTATAGTTTTCTATAAAATCCTACAAAAAACTATAGGTTCTCTAAAAACTATAGGATTGTATAGAATATTCTATAGTTTTCGGTAGAATCCTAAAAAAAACTATAGGTTCTCTAAAAACTATAGAATTCTATAGAATATTATATAATTTTCTATAAAATCCTACAAAAAACAATAGGTTCTCTATAAACTATAGGATTCTATAGAATATTCTATAGTTTTCTGTAGAATCCTACAAAAAACTATAGGTTCTCTAAAAACTAGGATTCTATAGAATATTCTAGTTTTCTTTAAAATCCTACAAAAAACTATAGGTTCTCTAAAAACTATAGAATTCTATAGAATATTCTATAGTTTTCTACAGATTCCTACAAAAAAAACTATAGGTTGTCTTAAACTATAGGATTCTATAGAATATCCTATAGTTTTCTATATATTCCTACAAAAAACCTATAGGTTGCCTAAAAATTATAGGATTCTATAGAATATTCTATAGTTTTCTATAGAATCCTACAGAAAACTATAGGTTCTTTAAAAACTATAACATATTCTATAGAATTTTATAGAATATTCTATAGAATTCTGTAGGAAATTAAGATTTCCATAGCCAATTTATAGTTTTCTATATAATACTATAGAATACTGTAGAATACTATAGCATACTATAGGACATTTATAGTTTTCTATAGATTTTTTTGCTAAGGGGTGTGCTGTAGTACACAGGAAACAGTCTTTATAAAGACTAAGTTAGTTAAGTTAGTAAATCAATTCTGATAGGGATAAGGCGCCTTGCAAGCGGCAAGTCAAGGCAAAGCGACACTTGGTGTGCGATCACTGCCACAGCTGGGTAGATTTTGCATTGTCCGGCTGTGGGAAGTCATGGGCAGAAACCATGGAGGAAGGATTCACCTTTCAGTGCATTGGGTGTTGGAAGACGGAGTGTCTGCAGAAGGAGATAGTTAGGTTGACAGATATTGTAAAGGGAATGGAGATGGGAATTAGCAAGGAGAAAGGTCGAATGGAGACGACAGGGTGGGAATACTGCAAGACTGAAGGAGAATAGCAGTGGCAAGAAGACTGAGGAAAGGAGATTGAGAGGAGGGAAGGTGATTGGAGGGCAAGAAATGGGAAAATCGACGACAGAAAACGTGACAAGCGCGAAGGTGACAGGGGAGAAGGAGGGAGGGAAGATGGGACGGGAGAGGAGAGAAGAAAATGAGATGGGAGGAAAGATGAAGGGAAGAAAGGAAGTGAGAGCAAACGTGATAGAAGAGAAGTTGATAAAAGGGACGATGACAGGAGGAAAGGTGACACGAGAAAAAGCGACAGGAAAGAATGGATCAAAAGAGAGAAGACGGCAGGGGGAAAAACAACAACCAGACAGATGCAAACCGAAGGAGGAGCTACACTGAGGCAGTGATTGAGGGGGCAATGAGGAAAGAGAGGGTGTTTATGGGCGACTCCATTATAAGAAAGACGGACAAGACACTAAGCGAGGGGAAGGACGTCGTTGTTTGTCTACCGGGGGCTAGGACAGAACACGTGACTGACAGGGTAGAGAAGGTATTGGGACATGGCAAGGGAGGATCTATACTAGTACATGTAGGAACAAATAATGCAGACAGGGAGGGAACAACTGGGCTAGTATAGAAGTATAGACAGTTAGTGAGGAAGCTAAAGAAGACAAGAGTTGAACAGATTATTCTGTCAGGAATTTTGCCAGTAATGGGAGGAAGGGGGGCAACGTATAGAAACTGCAAGAGGATGGCGATCAACGCACTAGTTGAGCAGATGTGTGAAGAAGAGGGGGTGGAATTCACAGATTTATGGGGATACTTTGTTGGGAGGGAAGATATGTACATGAGAGATGGCCTCCATCTTAGTGGAAAGGGGGCAGCAGTTTTCTCAGAGAACCTGCTGCAATATGTTGACAGTGGGACAGGTTGTTTAAATGCAAGGAGTACAGTAAACAAAAAAATGAACTAAACATTATGGTAAAAGATATTGACTCTCATATAATAGGTATAACCGAATCCTGGACCACCACCGATATATCAGATGCCGAATTGGGACTGACAGGATATGTAATGTTTAGAAAATATAGAATAGAAAGAAAGGGAGGTGGAGTTATTTTATACATTAAAGAATATATCCAGGCTTATGGAATAAAATTAGAAAGAGAAGCAGATTACGAAGAAGCTGTTTGGTGTAACATAGTTACAGGAAACTCAACGTTAACAGTTGGGTTAATTTATTGAAGTCCAAACATAAGCATAGAAGAGAATGAAAAAATACAAAACGCTATAAGGGAAGTAAGCAAACGGAACTGTATTACTATGGGGGATTTTAACCACCGGCATATACAATGGAAATCTCTACAGAGTATGGGGAGTGAGGACCACAAGTTTTTAGTTTTAGTTCAAGATACTTTCCTTTCTCAACATGTGCTAGACCCACGCAAGGATGAGAATGTGTTAGACATAGTTTTGTCCTCACAGAATGAATTAGTTGACAATGTCAAGATATGTGAGCCACTGGGAGTAGCGATCACAACCAGATACATTTTACCATCAAAGTAAAATCAGAAAGGAATAAAAAAGCAGTACAGGAGAAATTTCCACAAAGGAAGGTATAAGGATATGATGAAATATTTAGCAAAGATAGACTGGAATAACACACTGACAAATAAAACAGCAACAGAATGCTGGAATATCTTAAAGAGTGAAATTAAGTGCATAGTGGATACATTTGTACCCTTCAAAAACAAGGGAAACGGTCCAAAAAGAAACAATTATCGAAATAAGCCATTAGAAAAATTAAGTATAAACAAATGATGTGGAAGTCATATAGACGTACTGGAAATGATGAAGACTGCAACATTTATAAAGAAACACTTAATCAAGCTATGGCTGAAATTTTAAATTCAAAGAGAAGCTATGAACAACAATTAGCTAGTAATATAAAACATGACAGCAAGAGATTTTATGTGTATGTACGATGCAAATAGAAAGTTCAAGATAAGGTCGGTCCTCTAGAAGATACTGCTGGAAATATATCAGAGTGATTGTTAATGGCAGAAGACCTGAATGAGTATTTTAGTTCAGTGTTTACCAGTTCACTGCCAGTACCAGAGGCTAAGTTCAAGGGGACACATTCAGACTATTTAGGAAAATTAATTGTAACCCCGGAGATGGTAGCTAAGAAAATAAGGGCTATGAAGGAGACTAAATCACGTGGAATGGATGGGATTCCGCCCAAACTACAATTGGAAATTGTACAACAAATTAGCGTACCGCTTGCAACAGTTTTCAATTTGTCATTAGAAGAGGGAGTGGTTCTTTTAGAATGGAAAGAGGCAAACATTATACCGTTATTTAAAAAAGGTTCGAGAAACAAGTCAGGCAACAATAGACCAGTGAGTTTAACATCAGTGATTTGCAAATTATTAGAAAGACTAATTAAAGATCACATGGTGGATTTTCTTGTTAAACACAATTTGATGAACCCATCTCAACACAGGTTTTTTAAAGCGAGGTCATGCTTAACAAATATGTTATGTTTTTTGGAAGACATCACTAAGTGGGTAGATGAGGGATCACCAGTAGATATCGTCTACTTAGATTTTCAAAAAGCTTTCGACAAAGTACCACATCAAAGATTACTGCTTAAATTAAAGGCCCAAGGCATAGGAAATGGTATAATAAACTGGTTAGAAAAATGTCTGATTGACAGAAGACAACGTGTAGTAGTTGATGGGGAGGCTTCAAACTTGAAATCGGTATTGAGTAGGGTACCACAGGGATCAGTACTAGGACCTATATTATTCTTAATATATATCAACGATTTGGATGATGAAATAACAAGCAAGGTGTTGAAATTTGCGGATGATACAAAAGTGTTTAGAAGGATCAAAAGTGATGGAGATAGATAGCATTTACAAGATGATCTTGACAGGTTGATCAAATGGTCTGAAAAGTAGCAAATGCTTTTCAATTTTGGAAAATGTAAATGCCTCCACACAGGACATGGGAACGAGGAGGTAGAATATACAATGGGGGGGGGGGGGTACTGTACTAAGTACTACTGTAAAAGAAAAGGACTTAGGGTTAACCATTAGTGCTGATATGAAGGTTTCAGAGCAGTGCAGAAATGCCGCTTCAAAGGGAAATCAAATCCTTGGATTAATTAGGCGAAATATAGCATATAAGGAAAAATAACTAATAATACCGCTGTACAAAACTATTGTGAGGCCTCATTTAGAATATTGTATGCAAGCATGGAGGCCATATCGCAAGAAGCACATAGATATGCTAGAAAGAGTACAGAGGAGAGCGACTAAAATGATACCAAAACTGAGCGATCTTAGTTATGAAATTCGCCAAAAAGAATGTGGTTTAACAACACTAGTGACCAGGAGATTGAGAGGAGATCAGATAGAAGTGTTTAAAATAATAAATGGGTATGAAAATATTGATAGAAATATTTTTTTCTCAGTTAAGAAAGATAGAAGGACTAGAGGACATGAAGTTACATTAGCAAAGGAGTAGTGTAGATTAGATATAAGAAAGTTCTCATTTTCACAAAGGACTGTAAATGAATGGAACATATTATCTGATGATTGTATGGGTGCTAGTAGTGTGAATATGTTTAGACATAAAATCGACACATACCTCAGAAGGGCGGGATACACAAATAAAAGGGTTGAACTCTCGATATGCCAAAAGGCTTCCTTGTCCACCTGCCACCTAGAGTTAATTCTCTGGGTGGCAATCTTGTGAAATCTTGTTGAATCTGTAAGTGTAATCTCGTAGGATCTCAATGCTAAAATGTTTTTTGTTCTTTGGGCCGAAAATCCAAAGGACTTATGCCGTCACTCTTCGTGTGCCGTTAGCTGCCATATGTCAGAAACCGGTCAGCTACGTTTTCTCAAATTTTGCATAGGCGTATCTTAGGGTACTGCCACTATACACAAGATTGTATTTGATTGAATCATTCTAAAGGCACTTCAGGGCCCCCCAAATGCTAAATTGTCCTAGTATTTACCTACTGCTGTAAGCCTCTTGCACTGAACTTTATAACTGCCACTGAATGGTCACTCATGGCCAGAGTTCATTGTTTTATTGTTGGTCAGGCATTGTAGGCACTAGGGTGACACATTTTGGTGTAATATACCCTTTGTACCATTACAGGTATAATTATATAATTAGCTAAGCACCACATTTCTAGTGTATAATGGCACTATACATTAATAACATGCATACTATAAGCCAACTGTGAATGCCATACACTCAATATTTGCATGCTATCCGTGTGCATATACAAAACCTTCACAGTCATGTTGTGTTATCATTTTGTTTACACAAAGACATAATCTGGCATAACTTGATCAGTTTTTGTAGCAGCACATGTGTACTTCCAGTGTATCAGTGCAGCATAACATACATACTGTGTGTCAAATTTGAATGTCTTGCATGTAATATTTCCATGCTATCCATTTGCATATATAATGTAAAACGTCAACAGAGATCAGTGGCAGTTATAAATATAGTTCATTTTCATTTTTTGACCCCTACCAAGTTCAATGCTCCATAACTTCGCCAATTTCTGTTGTCATAATTTTTGAAAGCGGTCGTAGCGGTCACCGGAGTTAAACCCCGACCGGCACAGTTCCAGGTTTCATTTACCCACTTTTGCTAACACATCATAATTTTAGGAGAGTGCAGACCCTGGTTTCAAAGGAGGCAGGAGCAGGAGCTTTGGTGATTTCACGAGGAAGGCTGTTCCACTCTGGTATGGTTCTTGGGAAGAATGTCTTCTGTCTGTAGGCTGCCCGGTGATATGGGATGTTATAGGTGAGATCATTGGTGTATCGTGTGTTTCTTCTTGGGTGATCAGTTGGTGTTGGTCTATGCTTTGACTCGATGTGTATGAGTCCGTGGTGGAATTTATAGAAAGTGTTGAGTCGTGCTTTCTTTCTCCGCTGTTCGAGAGTTGGTGTCCACACATGCTGTTTTTCGGTAGTCTCGTTTCACCCATCTGGCTGCCCGTCTTTGTACTTTCTTTAGTGCCTTGATGTTGGCTGCAGTGAAAGGGTCCCATACAGTACTGGCATACTGCAGCACAGGTCGGACAAATGCCTTGTATGCAGCTTCTTTTAACCTCTTGTTGGTCGTCTTGATGTTTCGCCTGAGGTCTTATTGGCTTTGTTGTCTGTGATGTGGGAGTCCCAGCGGAAGTCAGAGGTGGACTTGACTTCCAGATATTTTGCCTCCGTGTCTGTGCTTAGAGTATATTTGTGGAGGTGGTGTTGTGTAGCCAGAACTGTGCGCCTTCGGGTGATGCTCATTGCAGTGCACTTTTGGGGATGAAAAGACATCTTCCAGCGTTGCTCCCAGGCTGCTAATCTGTCAAGATCTTGCTGCAAGTCGTGTTGATCTTGTGGGCTAGTGACAACTTTGTGGCAGATTGTGTCATCCGCAAAGAGTCTGGGAATAGAGGACAGTCCTGCCGGAAGATCGTTTATGTAAAGCAGGAACAGGCTAGGTCGTAGGACACCAGATTCAACGCTTATTGTGCTCCATTAACGACAGCACTACTTTAGTCCATCCTAATATGTAACCGGGGGGGGGGCACCCATGGAGACATTCTAAGATGGTACCTGTCATGGTGGTCACGTGACCTGCCTCCTGGCGGAAAGAAAAAGGCCTGATATCAAGGTACGATATACGTACGTGATAACTGTATAATTCACTGTTAGTTTAACTATATACCTAAGAACAGTATATAAGAACGGAATTACCCACATTAACTAAGTGCCTAGTCGTGTAAAACGGATGACAAAAACAATGATAAATATGATGTATCTATAAAGATATAATCGCAATGAAAGATACTTTGTGAAAATGTATTACTCATATCATTGCATATCCCAGGGAATTGGAGAAGTCATGTTTGTGGTGTGTGTCGAATGATTTGAACGTTAACAACGAACGATTTACATACAGTATTATTATGCAGACACATTGCGCAGAGAGAAGTCATAGCGGCTAGTTGCCTCTTAAAATTGGGCAGATGAAAACAGGCAACAATTAGTGAGTACAGAAACGCCGTCACATGCTGCGTCGCGGATGTCGTCAGCCGTTCATTAAACAAACACGTGGCCATGTGGAAGAGATAATTGGCATCTCGCGAGTGTCGAGTCACGCGGATTATCGCATACTGTACCCGCTAACGAGCACGTGCAGAGAGCGGAGTTCAACTCGTGATTCCATTGTCTGTACTGTCTCGTGATTGACAAGTCTCGAACGGATATGTGTATATATGTACCACTTTCTACCGACTTCGAACAACGCAACTACTCTCCGACTCTTGAACATGGCGAGTGCCCACGACGAGTCATGCCCCGAGGACAACATTAATCTTACACGTGTCGAACAAGTAAGTGATGGCAATGATGTGTTTTATTGCCACTGACCCTCGTAACGTGCGCTTGACCTACCAAGTATGTATGGTGGATTCACGGGTGACAAAAGGGGTTCCTTTATTGCTTTTGGGTTTTATAAATCTCATGCGGTGGTGAGTATGTAAGGGTAATTGATAATTAATTAGGGATACGTTAGGTGTCATTAAAGGTATTTAGGAGTAACTAAAGGGTAATTAGGGGTAATTAAGTGGTAATTGTGGGTAACTAAGTGTAATTTGTGGTATTTAAGAGTACATAAGAGGTAATAAGGGGTAATTACTGCTTCATCGGTTGCGGGTAAATAAGGGGTAATTAGGGGTAATTAAGGACAAGCAGAGGTAACTAAAGGTAATTAAGGGTATTTAAGGGCAAGTAAGAGATAATCAGGGGCAAAATTAAGGTGTAATTAAGGGCATTTAGGGGTAACTAAATGTAATTATGGGCAATTAAGTTTAAATAAGAGGTAATTATGGGTAATTAAGGGTAACTCAGGCCAGTCAGACGTAATCAAGAGGAAAGTAAGGATTATTAAGGGTAATTAGGGGTAACTAGGGGTTCAGAGTTAATACTAGCTTCTGCTTAATAGTTATAGATAAGAACGTATTATAGTTGTGGTAGTATAGTCGAATATTATGTTGTTGGTAAGACTAGTTTGATCTTAGTCAGTATATGATATGATACTAGAGGTGTTGCCGTTCAAATCAATACCTGTTTGTTCTCTATGTTCGTTTGCGTCAATCCATGAGTGTTGTCATTGGCCGTGACGTCACTGAGTGTTTGATATATAGAAACGTACAAAGATACCCCACCTTCAGTTGTAGATACGATGAAGCAACACTCATGTCGCCACTGCGGGGTCGTCCTCGATACATACGACAACTTACAACGGCACATACAACATACACATTCAACACCGTCCATCCAGTCATCGCAAGTAGCAACACACTACATTGATGAACATGCCTACTGTAAGCCACCAGCACGAGTGGCGTCATCTGACGAAACACCGAAAAGCACTATGCACTGATGTCAGATATGTGCAAGAGACTTCGCGAGATGATATCACCTGTTACGATACATGAGGATGTCATGTGGCAGGGTACCATCACAGAAAAGCGATATACACCGCTATGAGAGGTCTGCAAGAGAATTCACCAGACGTGACCACTTGTTATGTCATATCAAGACGGTATGTAGCAGACGTGAAGAGGTCACCGACCCACGCTACCCAAGCGAGGGAGACGTGAAGAGCGGCCACGTGTTAGCAACGACGTCGACGACGGTCACATACGTCCTCCGCCACGACTCCCCTTCGCCGACACTCTGTCTAGGTAACTTCGAGACGTCGTTCGAGACGACTGGTCGGCCATCTGAACCCATGTGACCAGAGGATCTGTTCGACATAGGTACAATTACAGAGTGTCAACACCGGACACGTCTGTTCTAGAACCGTCATTGAAAATCATGTTCCGCGAACAGACGCACGCGTTAAAAGATTATCATCAGTTACGGTTTCGTATTGAGGAACAAGATCACAGGCCGATACATATATTATCATTCGTCCTGCAACTGTTGTGGTCGTTACCTTGATGAATCGTGTCTTATTACCAACACGGAAGACTTTGACGCATTTCTGGAGCGTATACGAGAAACAGACGTGTTGCAGTGGATGATCAATCAACGTCCGGACAGTCAATGGGTATGCGAGGTGGTCACTAATGTCACATTCTTCGTCAACTGTATCGCGGACCATCCGATAGGATATGTGGGCGTCACACTTCCGAGGTACATCAAGAAGAATATAGCCGTCATCGGACTGGAAAGAAAGCCAACGACTCCAAGGGGTACACCGACAATCTGTGTCTGTTCCGGTGCCTAGCTCTGCATCGTGGATGTGACCGACGTCACCTGGAATCCACTGTGAAGGTACTCTATGAAAAGTACGATCAAGACGGAGTGGCTATGATATACTTTGATGGGGTGACGATGGACGACCTCTATCGCGTAGAGACCACCTTTGAGACCAACGTGTGCGTCTATACACTCGTCGAACCAGAGGAAGAAAGGGGAACGGCGACTGCCGAATTCGTGCGTCGATCATTGTGTCGCTATTCCGACACGTTGTACGTAAATCTCCACGAGACACACATTTCCTACATACAAGACGTGAACATGTACTGTCACTCGTATTATTGTAGGAATTGTGGCGACTCGCTATGGAAAAACGCATCCAAACTAGAGAGGCACGAGCGCACGTATACGGGAGGCGTGCGAAAGACCTAACCAGGCGGCGTCTACCATCCGTCTCCGACAGTGTTTCAGCATATGGACGACGAAAACATTCTTGTTCAAGAGTGGCTGCGCTACTATTCCTATCGTGCCACCTTCGACTTCGAGTCCTGGTTCGATACGTCACAGCTTCCATCGGACAGTGCTAAGGTCCACTGGGTGGCTTGTTACGTACCGTTAAGTGTGTAACGAGTAGCGTAGCAAGAGGCACATTCACAGGCGGAGGAGAATGAGTCACAGCGGCAACCACCAATCCCTACAAATCGCTCATGGGTCAATTGCATGGTTAGCTTCAACAGTTACCTGTCAGCGGATTCAACTAGGGCAGGTACAATCTGAACGACGTCAAACAGTTCCTGGTACCCTACTTCATGTCCACGAAAGAAACAGAAGTGGATGAAAAGGAAGACAACGAGGGTGTCGACACGTTTTTTGTGATTAAACGTAACAACACCTTCATGTGTCTATCGACGGATGACCTGAAATTCCTCGATATGACTCATTACATCGCACCGGTAAGTACTTGAAAACGGACGGTTGCGACGTCACGAAAGGTCATTTCACGTACGAATACGTGGACAGCTCGGAGAGACTCGTCGACACCGCTCTGCATCCCAGTCGACTTAAGAACGAAAGTATATCCGACGACTACACCCGTTGTCAAGAGGCGTGGCGAGACAACGACATGAAGACGTTGGGGGTCTTGACATGTTCAAACAAGGCATCAGCATACCCGGTTTGACCTTGACCTACCTGTTCAACTATGTTCCGGAGAAGACCTTCTTTACGCTCTTCAACGAGACGAACAAGGATCTCCATAAGCTGGTCAGATATAACATCGTTGGAGGGGCATCACTCATCTTCACTAGACATCATGAGAAAGGTGTGACGATGATACGTCGGAATGACTACGGCACAGCAGCAGCTCGAACGTGTCAGTCCATAGTTGGTTATGACGCGAATACACGTTACCTCTAGTCCCTATCGCAAGATCTGCCGACGGGATGGTACACGCGGCGACGGGAGGAGAAGGAGTTCCGGCCCGAAGCGGCACAGCCGACCGGACAGATGGCTGCGGAATGGCTGACGTGGGAGTCCGAACGTACCGGACGCGCTATACGTCATCAATTTGACGGACGAGTGAAGAGAATCGGCAAACTGTTGGTGGACGGTTGGTGCAGCAAAACAAAGACTGCCAATCAGTTTCATGGATGCTACTACCACCGATGTCCGTGTACCCAACGAGAGGTCAACGAGGTCAACGGGAAACCCGTGGCTCAACTGCTCGCCAAAACACTAAAGAACACGGCCTACCTTCGTCACTTTGTCAGGGTCGTCGAGCTGTGGGAATGCGAGTGGAAAGAGACGAGACGCGATCAGTGTGTGAAACTTTTTCTGGACGCCATCTTTCCCCGCTGTCGACACGTGCGATGGAAGATGACGTCACAACAGATCCTGACAGGCCTACGCAACGGCACCGTGTTCGGAATGATTCAGTGCGACATTCGTGTACCGGAGGAATTGCGCGCACACTTTGCCAAGATGTAGACATTCACATGACCCGCGATGACCTCGGACCGTTCATGCGTCGATACGCCGAAGAACACGACATCATGGCAACCCCGCGCCGTACCCTCCTCGTCGGAAGTTATCGTGGAGATAAGATCTTGCTCGACACACCTCTCTTGCGAAGTTACCTCGAGCACGAACTCTAGGTGACCCACGTGTACCAGGTCATCGAGTACACACCAGTCGCCTCCTTCCGTCGATTCGGCGAGGCAGTAACCACTGCACGTTACAAGGCCATGATCGCGGACACCAATAAGTTGATGGGGAATTCTTCCTATGGGAAAATTACCACTAACGTCGATAGGCACCGTGAAGTCACATACTGCACGGAGAAGAGGGCGTCGATCATGATCAACGATCGCCGGTTCCGACAGCTCGACATCGTCACCGACGATGCATAAGTGATCGCGATGCACAAGCGCAGTGTCAAATACGCCTTGCCCGTGAACATGGGCTTCTTCGTATTGCAGTGGGCCAAACTGCGCATGTTGGAGTTCTACGATTTCATGGACAGGTACGTGGAACGTCCGCAGTTCGAGTCTTGCGAAATCAACACGGAGAGCGCCTACTTAGCTCTTGCCGGAGAGTCCGTCGACGACCTCGTGACCCCGGCACTGCGCGAACACTACTTTCGTCACCGCTCCGAATGGCTACCGTCCGAATGTTGCGCCGATCATCAAAGCGAGTACGTGCGCTGTTGACTGGCCGGACGTCCGTGGAGCTGCACCGAGACGTGTTGCAAGGCGCGCAAAATGTACAACAAGGTCGAATGGTCGAATGGTCGAAGGTCGAATGGTCCGGCGGTTGTTTCCTGGGTCTGTGCAGCAAGACCTACTATTGTTCGGGTCCCGTCAACAAATACAGCACCAAGGGACTGAACAAACGACTCAACACCATCGACAAGCAGGCATTCCTGGATGTGCTGACTAATCGACGGAGCGGAAGCGGAAAGAACCGCGGGGTTCCGGGTGAATCACTCATTCGTACTGGACATCCAGGAACGTGCGGATTTCACTTACCTTTACGCGTGGTCCACGAGGACGGGGTCACCACGGGTCCGGTGGACGTGCAACGATCGATTGCTGTGTAAATCTACGCCGAAAAACTGCTGACCCAAAGAGGAAACGCGGCCGTACGTCAGTTGGGTTTAGAGGCGCCTCGAACTGTCACGCGGTTAGTAGGCAGACAGTAGACCGAAAAAAAAAAAAAAACACTATTTAAACAGATGTCACGCAATCGATCGGCATAGAATACCATGTCACGGACGCGAGCGGTCGTTGGAGTAGCGGTAGTAGCAACAGTCGGGGTGAACATGTACGTCTTGTATGTCTTGTTGTACGTTCACCTGCATCGTCGCGGGTCCGATGGGGTATGATAAGAGCACGTTTGTGACGCGCATGCTACGTCACGCCGCAACGATGATAGATCCGCCTCCCGAGAAGATCACGTGGTGTTACGGAGAATGGCAGAGCGTTTACGCGTTTGTAGACAACGACTTGGTACAGTTCGAGGAAGGGATGCCGAGCAGCGCGTTCGATGCTTCGACGAGAAAACTCGTGGTTATAGACGGTCTGATGGTGGAAACGGACGAACGGGTCACGACATTGTTCACGAAAAAGAGTCAACACCAGAACACGTCCGTACTGTTTCTTGTGCAGAACCTGTTTCCGAAAAACAAGGAGAATATCACGATCAGTCTAAACGCGCAATGCATGGTGGTCTTCAAGAATCCTCGCGACGCGTCACAGATAGGTCACTTGGCGCAACATATATATCCGGGACGCCTGAAATTTGTACAGGACGCATTCAAAGACGCCACGAATTCACCGTACGGCTATCTCCTGATCGATCTGAAACAGGACACGCCCGAAGACATGCGTCTGCACACGGCCGTCTTTCTGGCCGACGGCGGTGAAGTACGTGTACCAAACCAAGATATAAGACTACCGCGCACGCGCCTCGTCTCTTCAGTCGCACCATGTCCGAGCTGAATAGATACAAAACCGCCAACTTGAGACGAGCCATCATCAATAACGCTGACGCCCATCTTCTGTGTGTATTGGCCGAGTGTGCCTACAACATATTGAAGGAGAACGTTCCCTTGACCGCCGTATAGAGACAACGTTTGAGTTAGCACAAAATGAAACTGCGAGAGTTGGGAAGGAGAGGCGTGCCGGCGGCAAAGAGACGTCGCATCTTGCTTCAGGGTAACCAGGTCGGCGAGGGACAGACCGGCGGTTTCCTGTCGGCTTTACTAGTACCGTTGGCCGGTGCGGTCTTTCTACCCTTGCTCACCGACGGCGACAAGGTCGTCATGTATAATCAAGTGTTGCAACGGTACAACGCGTTGACCGATCGACACATACACGAACCGGTACGCGTGGTGACGGTGAACCAAAGGTATACCCTCTCAAGGTTCCCCAGTGACCACGGCGGCGTCGGCGGCGCAAGCGGTACCGGCCCCACCGACCTTGCACATGACTCCCACAACTGAGTTTAGCATACCCGTAGAGAGTGCCATGGAAACCATACTAGGTTTCCATACGACGGTGATCACCAGTACCGACACAAAGCCTACACGCACCTACGTCCACCACCCATGCGTGGGAATATCATCAGACCGATGTCAACCACCAACACACCAAACAATGTTGGTAGTGGTGAGTACGCCTACGAAAAAGAGGCCGCTTCCGTGGTGAACTTGCAACAAGGATTCACCAGCATGTACGTCTACACGGACGTCGAGGAGTCACGTGTCGTCGGCAACAGTCTCGCACCGTTGTTGCGGAGCGTTGCGGTTATCGGACGGAACGGGGCCACCTTGTCCAAGAGTTTCGACAACGTCCAATCGTCCCTCTCTTGTGTAAAGAGTTACGGACGATATAAATCGATATAAGAGACGACACCGGACGTCGCGTGCCATTCAAGGTCGGTAAGGTGACGGTGACACTTCATTTCCGACGGCGACGGACGGCACTAAAGATGAATTACAACGACTACGACACTCGTCAAGCGGGTGGTGCACTTCACTATTTCGTGGGTGCACGATACCAACGAGGACACTGACTAGGCAGTCTATTGTCAAGTCAAATAATTATAGGCCAGTTAGTTTAACATCGGTGATTTTTAAATTGTTAGAAAGACTAATTAAAGATCACATGGTGGATTTTTTTGTGAAACATAACTTGATAAACCCATCTCAACATGGGTTTCTAAAAGCGAGGTCATGCTTAACAAATATGTTATGTTTTTTGGAAGATATCACTAAGTGGATAGATGATGGATCACCAGTAGATATCATCTACTTAGATTTTCAAAAAGCTTTCGACAAAGTGCCACATCAGAGATTACTGCTTAAACTAAAGGCCCATGGCATAGCAAATGGTATAATTAACTGGATAGAAAAATGGCTGATTGACAGAAGACAGCGGGTAGTTGTTGATGGGGAGGCTTCAAACTGGAAATCAGTTTTGAGTGGGGTTCCACAGGGATCAGTACTGGGACCTATATTATTCTTAATATATATATAAACGATTTGGACGATGATATAGCTAGCAAGATACAAAAGTGTTTAGAAGGATTAATAGTGATGGAGATAGACAGCATTTACAGGATGATCTTGACAGATTGATCAAATGGTCTGAAAAGTGGCAAATGTTGTTCAATTTTGGGAAATGTAAATGTCTTCACATAGGACATGGGAACGAATATGTAGAATATACAATGGGGGGAACTGTACTAAATACTATTGTAAAAGAAAAAGACTTAGGGCTGACAATTAGTGCTGACATGAAGGTTTCAGAGCAGTGTGGAATTGCAGCTTCAAAGGGAAATCAAATCCTTAGATTGATTAGGCGAAATATAGCATATAAAGAAAAAGAACTAATAATACCGCTGTACAAAACAATAGTTAGGCCTCATTTAGTATATTGTATAGAAGCGTGGAGGCCATACCGGAAGAAGGACATAGATATGCTAGAAAGAGTACAGAGGAGAGCGACTAAAATGATACAAAAACTGAGGGATCTTAGTTATGAAAAACGCCTAAAAGAATGTGGTTTAACAACACTAGAGTCCAGGAGATTGAGAGGAGATCAGATAGAAGTGTTTATAATATTGAATGGTTATGAAAATATTGATAGAAATATGTTTTTTTCAGTTAAGAAAGATAGAAAGACTAGAGGACATGAAGTTACATTAGTAAAGGAACAGTGTAGATTAGACGTAAGAAAGTTTTCATTTTCACAAAGGACTGTGAATGTATGGAACAGATTATCTGATGATTGTGTGGGTGCTAGTAGTGTGAATATGTTTAAAAATAAAATCGACACATACCTCAGAAGGGCTGGATATATGTAGATAAAAGGGTTGGACTCTCGATAAGCCAAAGGGCTTCCTTGTCCACCTGCCATCTAGAGTTAATTCTCTGGATGGCAATCTTGTTAAATCTTGTTAAAACTATTGGGAGGTCTACTGCGTAGCGTCATGCCGCTCGTCAAGAGAGGCGCCGTGCCGTTGGGAAAGAGCGCGATATCGACCGGCGCGAGCATAGCCGACGACGTCTTGTCGTGACAGAACACGAGAACGACTGCCAAACGTCGCGTCACCGCTGCCGGTAGGGACATGTTGAGCGACCTCTTGACACCTGGCGTACAACCGCGTAAGCGTATAAGACGCGCACCCGTCACGAAACGAGTCAGTACAGCCAGGAGACGAACGAAGACACGCACGTCGCGAAAACGTGAGCCCGACATATTCGACGATGGCGTTCGTCCATAAACAATCGTGTGATGGATTCAAGAGCGAGTTCGATCTCTTCACCGTGCCTCCGACTCAAACCAGCTTCATCGATAGTCACACGGTACAACACCAACCCATGTCCTCGCTCGCCTTGGGCGGACCGATAGAATTCGTTATACCCGGATCGGGAGACGATTACCTGGATCTCGGCAGCACGATGCTACACGTTCAAGCGAAGGTGACCCGTGCCGACGGAGCCGACCTCGACGCCGCCGATGCCGTTGGTCCCGTGAATAACTGTCTCCATTCGCTGTTCAGTCAGGTCGACGTCTATCTGAACGGAACGCTCGTGACTCGATCGACCAAGATGTACTCGAACCGCGCCTACATAGAGACGCTGCTGAGATATGGAGACGATGCCAAGGAAACGCAACTGACGAGTAAAGGACACGGGAAATTGCATGGAAACCGTCGAAATAGCCGCCGGTGATGCAGCCAACGCGTGGTGCGTCAACAGACGCAACAAGATCGCCGGGGGCACCAAACCGGACTACAAGATAAATATAGTCAACGCCACATTGTTCGTCAAGAAGGCCACACTAAATCCGGGCGTGCAGGTGGCTCACATCAAAGCCCTCGGAACAACCATGGCCAAGTATCCGTTGCGACCCGTCGACTGCAAAGTCTTCTCCATACCCACGAGTACCCGGTCGCACACGCACGAGAATCTCTTCCTTGTCACTCTTCCAAAACGTCTCGTGCTGTGCATTGATAACGACGCCTACAACGGAGCCTATGTCAAAATCCGTTCAACGCCAAAAACAACCACAAAGACGACCTCTTCGTCAGCTGCTACCACAACATGTTCACATCGACAGGTAAGGTGTGGCGGGACGAAGGGAACGGCTTGTCTCGCGCCGATTTCTGACACGGGTACACCTTCGGCTTGGATCTCACTCCCGACTCGTGCGACGGGTGCTGCTTCCACCTGGCACGAAAGGGCAACCTGCGCATCGAGGTTCATTTCCGCGATGCACTGACGACCACTGTGAACGTCGTCGCCTACGCCGAGTTCGTGACCGTGCTGGAGATCGACAAGAGTCGCAACCTCATCTACGACTTCTGATGGAGACTCTGCAGATCGCCCGCCTACTCGCCCTCGATCCACACGCCGAAGCCATCATTCGCGCAGTCGTAGGTAAAGACAGACTACTCGCGATGACGATAGACGCTTAACCGGCCACTAACACCAAGAAACCGGGTGAACTTTGGATAGCGCTGTACCTGGTCGGCAAAGGTCACGGTGAATAATTCTGCTCGTACGGCTTGCCGACACGGCACGTCGAGTTCCGCCGATGCATGAATAAACATTTTGTAGAATGAACTCATAATTCCAGAAGACTTCAGAGTCCCGTGTCTAACATTTGCGAACAATACTGTGTTGGTTTTCTCATGTTTCCCTGTCGCGGACTTCCTATGAAGGAATTCGTGAACGGTTTCTCTCACTGATCTGGTAGCAAACGATTGCCGTGTACCTGATTGGCTTAAACAATTGAAATAAGATGTGTGTTTCGTTATTGATAACTAGGTCATCATAGGACCGACGACAGCGTGGTTGACATATCGTGCATGTATCGTGATTCATTAACGGGCAGGTATCATCATCATTATTGTTCGAGCGAATGGCGCGGTGGTCAGACACCCGTAACTCGTCCCACCATACGAGACAATGGCGTGCCGTAATCTCACGACCGCAGGCGTGGTGTTCAGTCACCCGCAAGTCATGTCATATCGTCCACTTGTCTTCAATTAATAACATACGGTTTCGTGCATGATATCACATATGTATGCATATGCTAAACGCTTGTATCTTTAGTCACTAAAAATCGTGTGCACTGGTATACTCTCGTGTTTCGTTCGTTATTTTATACACGCGCATTCACACACACACACACACACACACACACACACACACACACACACACACACACACACACACACACACACACACACCTCTCTAAGTGAATACCTCATTACCCCTAATTACTCCCTAATTGCCACAGCATACAACCTCCATAACATTCCGCCAGGTGGCATTACTTCCACTTCTTTCCACCAGGATGCAGGTCATGTGACAGCCATGACAGGTACCATCTTATAGTTTATCCATGGGTTCCCCGCCCCCCGGTTACGTACTAGGATGGACTAAAGTACTACTAACGACAAATTCTTGTTTTCTATCGGATAGGAAAATCTCAATCCATCTGTGGACCCTTCCTTTTATGTCACAATACAATATTTTATGCATGAGGAGGCTGTGGTTCACTTTATCAAAGGCCTTTGAGGAGTCCGTGATTAGTACGTCATCTTGACATCCCTTTTCAAGCGTTTCAGACACCTCGTCCACAATTCCTATCCAGGATCTGCCACGACGAAATCTATGTTGCTTCGGACAGAGGATCTTGTGTTCTTCCACATAATTATCTGATACTGGTGCTGACCACCACATGCTCAAGCAACTTGCAAGGTATGCTCGTGAGGGAGATGGGCCGTCTAGCAAGAATAGTTACAAGATCTCGTTTTTCTCGCTCTGTACTACTTTTGAAGTGTTTGCATTGGCTTCCTGTACGATATCATATACTACTTAAGATCTGTACCATTACTTACCAGGCACTGTCCAGTAAGCAACCATCTTATTTGCATTCATTGCTTACTCTTGTAAATAAACCTATTCAGATTCGATCATCTAGTTCTGATTAATTTTTTGTTCCTAGAGTCAACACTAACTTTGGGACTAGGGTTTTTTCTGTTGCTGCACCAACTCCTTGGAATATGCTCCCTCTTAGTGTTAGATCAGTTGAAAATATTATAAAATTCCGTCGACATTTAAAAACTTACCTTTACAACCTTTCTTATCCACCGTAGCTCCCTAGCGCCTTGACCCATCTGTGACAACTGGGATACTACTTATTTTTGAGATTGACCAATCGTGTTGTTTTGATATGCCTCTGAGCTTGGTTTCCAAGGATTTGGGTGCAATAGAAGTTATCTTAGTATTATTATTATTATTAGAAATCAACAATAAGTTCAGTTACGTTCAGGGGAAATGGAAAAACACTACTTCCGGTTGCACATGCGCAGCTCTCTTCCTCTTTTGTTATTGTATGATACAGCGTTACTGCGTAGTAAGTAACTACGTAACACTGATAGCAATGAATATTTTGCTATACCATGTTAAATGTTGTGTTTATGTGAATAATGACTATCGACTTTAAAACGGACTTTTCTCCATAACTTTTTCTTGTCGGGTGCCCCGTTTAAATTGTTGTAACTTTGGTTATAGTGCGAATATTTAAGTAACTTTTCTCTGATTTTGCATAGACATTTCATGCGGTAGTGCCACTATACACAAAAAATCTGTATTTGATTGAATCACTCTACCACCAGGGCCCCCAAACTCCAAAACATTTCAGGGCTTCTTGGCCCATTTTTACTATTGTATGGTTGTTTTCGGGGTTTCAGATGACACTGAGTGCATTTGTGACACTTTCGAAGCGACCGGAAGTGGTTATCATCGACTCCGGGTACAATCAGCGTTGAAGTCAAGGTATTTGTCGTTATAATCCACGTCATAACGACGTTGTAGAAACTGATTATGTCTCCTTCTGAGTATTATGCTGTTTGTGCATATACTTGTACTATCTTCAGTTTGTTGCGCATTTTGTGCGTAGAACTAGTTCTCCTGCTCTGGGGCTGATGCTATTAACGCGCATTATAACTGTCTTTCCATTTCGTGTTTATGAGAAAGCCTACTCCTGCTTAGCCGTTGTTCGCGGTGGAATGGTATAGTAGTTGGCCGCTTTGTAACGTAGTGAAGCATTCCATTACACACACAGTCATACATACACGCACACACTCACACACACACACACACACACACACACACACACACACACACACACACACACACACACACACACACACAGTCATACACACAGTCATACATACACGCACACACACACACACACACACACACACACACACACACACACACACACACACACACACACACACACACACACACACACACACACACACACACACATGTATATATAGGATATATATATATATATGAGTTTAATTTACGTATAAACACAAACTGTTTCAAATTACGCAAATATTTAGTAATCCAATAAATAAAATTCACAACAAATTGATACATCAGGAAAAGCCATACAAAACATTTTTAGAAAAGTAAATAGCATGAAAACTAAGACTACAGGTTTGATTATGCATCAAGGCCATCCTCATGTGCATCGTTCTTGATCACGTTTGGACAATCACCGACGTAGCTCAGAGTTACGACCGGACGAGGTGGTAACTCCGGTGTTTATGACCTCCCCATCGGATTATACAACCATGCACACTGTTCTGAAGTTGACTCGCTTCTCTCTGCTTCTGTGGTCGATCCTGAGAGAAAAATCTTCGTAACGCACGATCTGGATCTATACAACCGCGCCCTCCAGATTCAGCAGTCAGTGGGTAACACCAACTGGGTCCTCCGAACATGCGTTCTTCATATTGCATTTGCAGCCCTGCACACTCTTGGCAAAACGATTGACGGAAGTGGCGTTGATACGTGTGCCATTGAAAGCGGCACATACACTTCAGCAGCTCTTTGCGGGATCTATGGTGGCAAGGCGTACAAGCAAGGCGTTGAGTACCACGTCGCGACCAACATGGCGATCAAGATGATGAGGTTCGACACCATTTGCTCTGGCCTTCCACCAGGACCTCTCCGCGTCCAGTGCTCTGCTCTCAATAAGGCTCTCCACGAACGCAGTCGACCTCTCCGTGTCCAGTGCACTGCTCTCAATAAGGCTCTCCAAGAACGCAGTCGACCTCTCCGTGTCCAGTGCACTGCTCTCAATAAGGCTCTCTACGAACGCAGTCCAGACATGGTTGAGATCCACCACATCTAGTCTAGTCTAATCTAGACCTACTTAGGAAATCTCAAGCCGCACGAAGAAGTAGAAGAAGACATCGCAGAGCTCGCTCAGTTTCTCTCGCAGTACCTCGAGCAGGTGGAAAGCCTTCTGCATCTCATCAATGCTTGACGCTCAGGTGACTAGGAAGGTTACTGGACTGCGAAATATTTCACTGTAAAATATTGTGTAACTGTCAAAACACACGATATTGTATCACAGAAGAACGTTTATAACCATGGACAAAATACCAACCAAGGACTAGACACCAAGGGGGCCTAATATACATATACCGAGTAAGTTCCGCAACGTTGAGTCTGAAATAAAAGTATTGATTGATTGATTGATTGTTTGATTGACTGACTGAATGTTTGAATAATAATAATCACGTTTAGAACATAGATTATGTCCGTAAGGGAGCGTTCAGCGTTCTGAACCGCTCAGCCGTGACGCGACGCCGCGCCAGGGAGTCTCCAAAATGGCCACCATAGTTGGTTTTTGGGATTTTAATAGGATTACTTTTTAATGGGATGACAAGTTGAGCTTTTAACAAAGCCAAACTGTTCCTAATTGTAGAAACGACTGCAATTTCGTTGTAAAACTCATTCGAAATCATTGACAGCAAACCCACGACGTCTACTTTCAACATAGCCATTTTGAATGCGGCGAACGTCGCGGTATAAAATGTAACCGTTCAATTTCCGGCGACAATCCGCGAGAGATCGCGAGCGTCTTTGTAAACGAGGCTGGCGGCCATATTTTAATATTGAGCAACTGTCGATGGATGTCTTGTTCTTCTTCATCTTCTTCTATAGTTGTACATCATACATAATATTATTCGTTTCTTCTCTAATATTGGCAATGGCTGCACGCGAAATAGCGAATATTCCCCGCCGTAAAGAATCATCACTATCACAGTCGGCGTTGATGGAATACTTGAACGTCGACAAAATGGATTCATTTACTGCGTTAACAAAACACGATTTGGTGGCGTTTGTTGATAATCCACTTTGGAGAAAACTTCGCAAAGGTTTGTTAGTGGTCTTCTGGGTGATTTGGTTTGCCCACATTGCTATCGCTGCTCTTATAGTCTCTTTCGTAGATAGATGCCCACAAGAACCTGACACGACATGGCTGCAAGAAGCGAACGTCTACCAGATCTTCCCACGGTCTTTCTTCGACACGGATCGCGACGGTATTGGCGACATCAGAGGTAAGGAGAGAATGTTCATTTGCACATAACAATGTGTACATGTGTTTAAATTAAATTATAACAATAAAACAATATCTTACTACTCTTGTGGATATGGAGATAATGTTATAGTTATATACTTGCCAACTTTGTTTTGAATTCCGGGAGATTAATAAGCGGTCCAGCACGCTGCCCGGGGCTGCTCGGATCTTGACATTGGATACCACAATGAATGTTCCATTTTCTGGTAATTCGGTCGTTTATATGGGTGCGCACAGTGGCGACCTTTTTTGACCGGTTGTACACGGGTTAATAATAATGATAATAATGACAGTTAGAACATCTATAAAGCGTCGTGACTCCAGGTTACCCCGTTGCACCTAGTGATTTATGTGGTGCCTGATATTGTAGATGTGATACTTTGGAGACAGTCTCCTCACGTTCACTGACTCTGCTGTGCTATGCTTTTTTGTTTATTTTCCATTTGACTTATACATGTGTATATTTTTCATTGAAACCTAATTAGTTGAATTAATAAAAATAATTACTCGACAAAATAAAACATTAATTATGTAATTAAACAAGATTAAATAATTATAAATGACAAATTGCACATGTACCAAGATAATTATGTGATCATGTCCATAAACATTTTCAGTTGCAAATTATTCTTAGGGGTCATTTTTATACACACATTTCTATATTGTTAAAGGAAACAATGCCAGCTGTGATTGGCCGCCTAACATTAAAATAATATGTGTATTACTTATTATTCAAGTTATGGAGTTATTAACAAATTATTTATATTTACTATTAATGACATATACTAATGGTTAATATCACTTGTAAAGACAACACTCATAATAATTATACATGTTTAGTAGTGGTTGGGTTTTTGGGTTAGCTGTTACTTTATCGTTACTCTGATGCAATAAATTCCTCATATGTGATATTAGTTCTATCACAAGGTGTCTGCATTATTATAGTTAAATGACCAGTCTTGATGTTTGGGAACCATCAGCACAGGAAGATGGATTTTTCTCCACGAATATTTTAGATCAAGCGTTGTTGCTTCATGTGTATATTAGTACACGTATACACATATTAATAGTAATAGTTAAAAGACATACAAATGAATATGTTTTGAAACATTACTTACTCATTATCGTACACTTTTTGCAAGAATTGCCCACATATAATTATATGTCATACGTCCCGTATTCTCTAAATTATTGCATAACGCTATACGGTACAAAATATTACTTTTGATGCGTCATTTTGATGCACGTCTAACTCTGTACTTTGTGATGTGCGCTTATTTTGATTTTTGTTTCACTCTCCCGTAGGCATAATTCAGAAGCTGGACTACCTTCATCGTGATCTGGGCGTTAATGCATTGAGAATAAACCCCCTCTTCCCGTCCGACATGGTTGACGCAGGTTACAATGTCATCAACCACATTGGCATTGACAGACGCTACGGCACCATGAAAGAATTTGAGAATCTTGTTGAGGCAATGCATAAGAAAGGTTTGTGTTGCTTTCTTGAATAGCCAAAACAGGTTAAAACTCAAACTGTTGTTAAGGAACTTACTTGGCGACCCAATGTCGTCAAGCAGTTAATTTTCTGAGCAGTCACCGGAGACCCTTGGTGACCCATTCAAGAAGACCTTGGGATTTAAGAACCACAGGGCCGTTATATGATATTCATGAGTTCGTAATACCAGGAGGCATATGAATGGACGAGAGTAGTAATGGAGGTGGTCCAGCGCGCATGTTGGCGCGCCTTGGGAGAAAATGCCTATCTTTTAACATAGGATTTCCCCCCAAGGCGCGCCATGCTGATGCAAATGAGCTCGCCTCATTTCAATAAATGTCCTTATATGGGCATTGTGGGCGTGGTTAGTTATACAATTGACCAATCACGAGCGAGCTGAGTATTGTGGGCGTGGCTAGTTATGCAAATGAGCTTGGAAAAGTATTTCCCATGTTAAAACATAGCGAATTTTTTCCCATGTTAAAGCATAGGAGGTATTATCGTAAAGGTATGCGAACCACTTTTCGAATTTTCTCCATATTAAAGCATACGGCATTTTCACCCCATGTTAAAGCATAGGGAATTTTATCGTAAAGGTATGCGAATCACTTTTTGAAAAAATAAAATATACCAAACAGCATTTGAATATGTCACACACGAGATTGCTTGGCTCGTAGGCCGAGGCTCCGCCAAGGGACCGAGCCCTTATTTGGTTGACAATGACATGTCTAAAATGTGGTGTTATAATAAGGTGTAATTAATATAATAAAAGGATTATAAATTCAGCGGAGGTCGTTTTATCTGAAGTAATGTAGACTACATATAGGACTATGTTATATCAGAACATATAGCCTCGTTTTTTCGAACAGAGTGACCATTTTGGAATTATACCTTTGGTGTCTGTTACAAAACCTGTACTCGAGACGTATCTGGACTTGTTTGTTTGTTGCGCGTGAAAACTGCACCGTGATTGCGCAATGTCATTGCTCGTGGTTATAAATAAACTCGTACGCGGAGACGTGAATGGACATGTTTGTTTGTTGCGAGCACGCGCACCCTGTGTGACATCATCAAACGGCCACGCGCCGTAATGTTGTACGCAAGGTTGACTTAGTTAAACAGATAGTTCTTTGGTTAGGCATTGTTTTGGGCTTTTACACTCGAATATAACACACATCATGGGCGTTATGGTCAGTGACGGGGTGTTACAGCGAGTAAAAATTTCCCCTGTAAAAATACATTTTAGACGTTTCTTTGATAATTTTAAACAGGTAGGGCTTTGGTTAGCCATTGTTTTGAGCTTTCGTGCTTGAATATAATCCCATCATTTGATGTTATGGTCATTGTCGTTATAGCGAGTGAAAAATTACCCTGTTAACTGGTATGAACCGATATGAACTCGTAATGGCTGCCCTGTGACTGTGTGTTGGAAGAACATCTCGATATTCGGCTCGTGATAAAACATACGAGATACCAGTATTTGTTATACGAGATTTGTACTTACCAACCGTCGATATCCTGTTTGTAAACTGTTTTGATGGTGTATTCCCTGTTCAAGTCTCATCTATTTAAATAAACACGCTATGCGCGATGCACAATGTCGACTCGGTGGCCTAGACACCAAAGACCGTATATCAATACAAGTCGGTTCAGTGCTCGCTATCTACATTGTTCGAGGAAAGTGAAGCGTCATGTTAGAACAATAGACTAGTGTATTAGCTATTGTTTGTAAGAACTATATCGAACACCAGTATCAATCAGTATAATTCAAACAAAACTGATAACGAATGCTCCGCATGTTCGAAGAACAGTAGACTAGTGTTGTTATTATTATATAAGATAGCGATTAAATTCGTGTCTCTTATAAAATCCGTACCCGAAACGTGTCTGGATATGTTGTAAGTCACTCCCAGTCTATACATTTACATAGGTCCAAAAACATAGGTTCAAACCTGATAAAACATAGGGGGTAAAGGCTATCTGACCTACAGCTCATAACCACTGACAAACACTGATATACAACACACAAATATTGATCTACACCATACTTATACCGACCTACAGCTCATAACCACTGACAAACACTGATATACATCACACAAACATTGGTCTACACCATACTTATACCGACCTACAGCTCATAACCACTGACAAACAACTTACAAACACTGATATACAACACACACATATTGGTCTACACCATACTTATACCGACCTACAGCTCATAACCACTGACAAACAACTTACAAACACTGATATACAACACACAAATATTGGTCTACACCATACTTATACCGACCTACAGCTCATAACCACTGACAAACAACTTACAAACACTGATATACAATACACAAATATTGGTCTACACCATACTTATACCGACCTACAGCTCATAACCACTGACAAACACTGACATACATCACACAAACATTGGTCTACACCATACTTATACCGACCTACAGCTCATAACCACTGACAAACAACTTACAAACACTGATATACAACACACAAATATTGGTCTACACCATACTTATACCGACCTACAGCTCATAACCACTGACAAACACTGATATACATCACACAAACATTGGTCTACACCATACTTATACCGACCTACAGCTCATAACCACTGACAAACACTGATATACAACACACAAATATTGGTCTACACCATACTTATACCGACCTACAGCTCATAACCACTGACAAACAACTTACAAACACTGATATACAACACAAAAATATTGGTCTACACCATACTTATACCGACCTACAGCTCATAACCACTGACAAACACTGATATACATCACACAAATATTGATCTACACCATACTTATACCGACCTACAGCTCATAACCACTGACAAACAACTTACAAACACTGATATACAATACACAAATATTGGTCTACACCATACTTATACCGACCTACAGCTCATAACCACTGACAAACAACTTACAAACACTGATATACAATACACAAATATTGGTCTACACCATACTTATACCGACCTACAGCTCATAACCACTGACAAACACTGACATACATCACACAAACATTGGTCTACACCATACTTATACCGACCTACAGCTCATAACCACTGACAAACAACTTACAAACACTGATATACAACACACAAATATTGGTCTACACCATACTTATACCGACCTACAGCTCATAACCACTGACAAACACTGATATACATGACACAAACATTGGTCTACACCATACTTATACCGACGTACAGCTCATAACCACTGACAAACACTGATATACAACACACAAATATTGGTCTACACCATACTTATACCGACCTACAGCTGATAACCACTGACAAACAACTTACAAACACTGATATACAACACAAAAATATTGGTCTACACCTTACTTATACCGACCTACAGCTCATAACCACTGACAAACACTGATATACATCACACAAACATTGGTCTACACCATACTTATACCGACCTACAGCTCATAACCACTGACAAACAACGTACAAACACTGATATACAACACACAAATATTGGTTTACACCATACTTATACCGACCTACAGCTCATAACCCCTGACAAACACTGATATACAACACACAAATATTGGTCTACACCATACTTACACCGACCTACAGCTCATAACCACTGACAAACAATTTACAAACACTGATATACAACACACAAATATTGGTCTACACCATACTTATACCGACATACAGCTCATAACCACTGACAAACACTGATATACAACACACAAATATTGGTCTACACCATACTTAAACCGACCTACAGCTCATAACCACTGACAAACACTGATATACATCACACAAACATTGGTCTACACCGTACTTATACCGACCTACAGCTCATAACCACGGACAAACAACTTACAAACACTGATATACAACACAAAAATATTGGTCTACACCATACTTATACCGACCTACAGCTCATAACCACTGACAAACACTGATATACATCACACAAACATTGGTCTACACCATACTTATACCGACCTACAGCTCATAACCACTGACAAACAACGTACAAACACTGATATACAACACACAAATATTGGTCTACACCATACTTATACCGACCTACAGCTCATAACCACTGACAAACACTGATATACATCACAAAAACACTTGTCTACACCATACTTATACCGACCTACAGCTCATAACCACTGACAAACAACTTACAAACACTGATATACAACACACAAATATTGGTCTACACCATACTTATACCGACTACAGCTCATAACCACTGACAAACACTGATATACATCACATAAACATTGGTCTACACCATACTTATACCGACCTACAGCTCATAACCACTGACAAACAACTTACAAACACTGATATACAACACACAAATATTGGTCTACACCATACTTATACCGACCTACAGCTCATAACCACTGAAAACACTGATATACATTACACAAACATTGGTCTACACCATACTTATACCGACCTACAGCTCATAACCACTGACAAACACTGATATACAACACACAAATATTGGTCTACACCATACTTATACCGACCTACAGCTCATAACCACTGACAAACACTGATATACATCACACAAACATTGGTCTACACCGTACTTATACCGACCTACAGCTCATAACCACTGACAAACAACTTACAAACACTGATATACAACACAAAAATATTGGTCTACACCATACTTATACCGACCTACAGCTCATAATCACTGACAAACACTGATATACATCACACAAACATTGGTCTACACCATACTTATACCGACCTACAGCTCATAACCACTGACAAACAACGTACAAACACTGATATGCAACACACAAATATTGGTCTACACCATACTTATACCGACCTACAGCTCATAACCCCTGACAAACACTGATATACAACACACAAATATTGGTCTACACCATACTTATACCGACGTACAGCTCATAACCACTGACAAACAACTTACAAACACTGATATACAACACAAAAATATTGGTCTACACCATACTTATACCGACCTACAGCTCATAACCACTGACAAACACTGATATACATCACACAAATATTGATCTACACCATACTTATACCGACCTACAGCTCATAACCACTGACAAACAACTTACAAACACTGATATACAATACACAAATATTGGTCTACACCATACTTATACCGACCTACAGCTCATAACCACTGACAAACAACTTACAAACACTGATATACAATACACAAATATTGGTCTACACCATACTTATACCGACCTACAGCTCATAACCACTGACAAACACTGACATACATCACACAAACATTGGTCTACACCATACTTATACCGACCTACAGCTCATAACCACTGACAAACAACTTCTTACAAAACACTGGAGTACAATACTACCAAATATTGGTCTACACTCATACTTATACCGACTTACAGCTCATAACCACTGACAAACACTGATATACATGACAATAAAACATTGGTCTACACCATACATATACCGACGTACAGCCCATGTCCACTGACAAACACTGATATACAACACACAAATATTGGTCTACACCATACTTATACCGACCTACAGCTCATAACCACTGACAAACAACTTACAAACACTGATATACAACACAAAAATATTGGTCTACACCATGCTTAAACCGACCTACAGCTCATAACCACTGACAAACACTGATATACGTCACACAAACATTGGTCTACACCATACTTATACCGACCTACAGCTCATAACCACTGACAAACAACGTACAAACACTGATATACAACACACAAATATTGGTCTACACCATACTTATACCGACCTACAGCTCATAACCCCTGACAAACACTGATATACAACACACAAATATTGGTCTACACCATACTTACACCGACCTACAGCTCATAACCACTGACAAACAATTTACAAACACTGATATACAACACACAAATATTGGTCTACACCATACTTATACCGACATACAGCTCATAACCACTGACAAACACTGATATACAACACACAAATATTGGTCTACACCATACTTACACCGACCTACAGCTCATAACCACTGACAAACACTGATATACATCACACAAACATTGGTCTACACCGTACTTATACCGACCTACAGCTCATAACCACTGACAAACAACTTACAAACACTGATATACAACACAAAAATATTGGTCTACACCATACTTATACCGACCTACAGCTCATAACCACTGACAAACACTGATATACATCACACAAACATTGGTCTACACCATACTTATACAGACCTACAGCTCATAACCACTGACAAACAACGTACAAACACTGATATACAACACACAAATATTGGTCTACACCATACTTATACCGACCTACAGCTCATAACCCCTGACAAACACTGATATACAACACACAAATATTGGTCTACACCATACTTATACCGACGTACAGCTCATAACCACTGACAAACAACTTACAAACACTGATATACAACACACAAATATTGGTCTACACCATACTTATACCGACCTACAGCTCATAACCACTGACAAACACTGATATACATCACACAAACATTGGTCTACACCATACTTATACCGACCTACAGCTCATAACCACTGACAAACAACTTACAAACACTGATATACAACACACAAATATTGGTCTACACCATACTTATACCGACATACAGCTCATAACCACTGACAAACACTGATATACATCACACAAACATTGGTCTACACCGTACATATACCGACCTACAGCTCATAACCACTGACAAACAACTTACAAACACTGATATACAACACAAAAATATTGGTCTACACCATACTTATACCGACCTACAGCTCATAACCACTGACAAACACTGATATACATCACACAAACATTGGTCTACACCATACTTATACCGACCTACAGCTCATAACCACTGACAAACAACTTACAAACACTGATATACATCACACAAATATTGGTCTACACCATACTTACACCGACCTACAGCTCATAACCACTGACAAACAATTTACAAACACTGATATACAACACACAAATATTGGTCTACACCATACTTATACCGACATACAGCTCATAACCACTGACAAACACTGATATACATCACACAAACATTGGTCTACACCGTACTTATACCGACCTACAGCTCATAACCACTGACAAACAACTTACAAACACTGATATACAACACAAAAACATTGGTCTACACCGTACTTATACCGACCTACAGCTCATAACCACTGACAAACAACTTACAAACACTGATATACAACACACAAATATTGGTCTACACCATACTTATACCGACCTACAGCTCATAACCACTGACAAACACTGATATACAACACACAAATATTGGTCTACACCATACTTATACCGACCTACAGCTCATAACCACTGACAAACAACTTACAAACACTGATATACAACACACAAATATTGGTCTACACCATACTTATACCGACTACAGCTCATAACCACTGACAAACACTGATATACATCACACAAACATTGGTCTACACCATACTTATACCGACCTACAGCTCATAACCACTGACAAACAACTTACAAACACTAATATACAACACACAAATGTTGGTCTACACCATACTTATACCGACTACAGCTCATAACCACTGACAAACACTGATATACAACACAAAAACATTGGTCTACACCATACTTATACCGACATACAGCTTATAACCACTGACAAACACTGATATACATCACACAAACATTGGTCTACACCATACTTATACCGACCTACAGCTCATAACCACTGACAAACAACTTACAAACACTGATATACAATACACAAATATTGGTCTACACCATACTTATACCGACCTACAGCTCATAACCACTGACAAACACTGACATACATCACACAAACATTGGTCTACACCATACTTATACCGACCTACAGCTCATAACCACTGACAAACAACTTACAAACACTGATATACAACACACAAATATTGGTCTACACCATACTTATACCGACCTACAGCTCATAACCACTGACAAACACTGATATACATTACACAAACATTGGTCTACACCATACTTATACCGACCTACAGCTCATAACCACTGACAAACACTGATATACAACACACAAATATTGGTCTACACCATACTTATACCGACCTACAGCTCATAACCACTGACAAACAACTTACAAACACTGATATACAACACAAAAATATTGGTCTACACCATGCTTAAACCGACCTACAGCTCATAACCACTGACAAACACTGATATACGTCACACAAACATTGGTCTACACCATACTTATACCGACCTACAGCTCATAACCACTGACAAACAACTTACAAACACTGATATACAATACACAAATATTGGTCTACACCATACTTATACCGACCTACAGCTCATAACCACTGACAAACAACTTACAAACACTGATATACAATACACAAATATTGGTCTACACCATACTTATACCGACCTACAGCTCATAACCACTGACAAACACTGACATACATCACACAAACATTGGTCTACACCATACTTATACCGACCTACAGCTCATAACCACTGACAAACAACTTACAAACACTGATATACAACACACAAATATTGGTCTACACCATACTTATACCGACCTACAGCTCATAACCACTGACAAACAATGATATACATGACACAAACATTGGTCTACACCATACTTATACCGACGTACAGCTCATAACCACTGACAAACACTGATATACAACACACAAATATTGGTCTACACCATACTTATACCGACCTACAGCTCATAACCACTGACAAACAACTTACAAACACTGATATACAACACAAAAATATTGGTCTACACCATGCTTAAACCGACCTACAGCTCATAACCACTGACAAACACTGATATACGTCACACAAACATTGGTCTACACCATACTTATACCGACCTACAGCTCATAACCACTGACAAACAACGTACAAACACTGATATACAACACACAAATATTGGTCTACACCATACTTATACCTCCTCGACCTACAGCCTATAACCCCTGACAAACACTGATATAATAAATACACAAATATTGGTCTACACTTTACATAATTACACTGACCTACAGCTCATAACCACTCGACAAACAATTTGCATAAACACTGATATACAACATAATAAATATTGGTCTACATACTTATACTGACATACAGCTCCATAACCACTGACAAAACACCTCGATATACAACACACAACATTATTCACACCCATACTTACACTGACCCATGTTCATAACCACTGACAAACACTGATATATACATCATAATAAACATTGGTCTACACCGTACTTACACCGACCTACAGCTCATAACCACTGACAAACAACTTACAAACACTGATATACAACACACAAATATTGGTCTACACCATACTTATACCGACCTACAGCTCATAATCACTGACAAACACTGATATACATCACACAAACATTGGTCTACACCATACTTATACCGACCTACAGCTCATAACCACTGACAAACAACGTACAAACACTGATATGCAACACACAAATATTATCTACACCATAATTTATACCGACCTACAGCCTGACAAACACTGATATACAACACACAAATATTGGTCTACAATTCATACTTGACAATTGACGTACAGCTCATAACCACTGGACAAACCACTGACAAACACTGATATACATCACACAAACATTGGTCTACACCATACTTATACCGACCTACAGCTCATAACCACTGACAAACACTGATATACAACACACAAATATTGGTCTACACCATACTTACACCGACCTACAGCTCATAACCACTGACAAACAATTTACAAACACTGATATACAACACACAAATATTGGTCTACACCATACTTATACCGACATACAGCTCATAACCACTGACAAACACTGATATACATCACACAAACATTGGTCTACACCGTATTTATACCGACCTACAGCTCATAACCACTGACAAACAACTTACAAACACTGATATACAACACAAAAACATTGGTCTACACCGTACTTATACCGACCTACAGCTCATAACCACTGACAAACAACTTACAAACACTGATATACAACACACAAATATTGGTCTACACCATACTTATACCGACCTACAGCTCATAACCACTGACAAACACTGATATACATCACACAAACATTGGTCTACACCATACTTATACCGACCTACAGCTCATAACCACTGACAAACAACTTACAAACACTGATATACAACACACAAATATTGGTCTACACCATACTTATACCGACTACAGCTCATAACCACTGACAAACACTGATATACATCACACAAACATTGGTCTACACCATACTTATACCGACCTACAGCTCATAACCACTGACAAACAACTTACAAACACTAATATACAACACACAAATGTTGGTCTACACCATACTTATACCGACTACAGCTCATAACCACTGACAAACACTGATATACAACACAAAAACATTGGTCTACACCATACTTATACCGACATACAGCTTATAACCACTGACAAACACTGATATACATCACACAAACATTGGTCTACACCATACTTATACCGACCTACAGCTCATAACCACTGACAAACAACTTACAAACACTGATATACAATACACAAATATTGGTCTACACCATACTTATACCGACCTACAGCTCATAACCACTGACAAACACTGACATACATCACACAAACATTGGTCTACACCATACTTATACCGACCTACAGCTCATAACCACTGACAAACAACTTACAAACACTGATATACAACACACAAATATTGGTCTACACCATACTTATACCGACCTACAGCTCATAACCACTGACAAACACTGATATACATTACACAAACATTGGTCTACACCATACTTATACCGACCTACAGCTCATAACCACTGACAAACACTGATATACAACACACAAATATTGGTCTACACCATACTTATACCGACCTACAGCTCATAACCACTGACAAACAACTTACAAACACTGATATACAACACAAAAATATTGGTCTACACCATACTTATACCGACCTACAGCTCATAACCACTGACAAACACTGATATACATCACACAAATATTGATCTACACCATACTTATACCGACCTACAGCTCATAACCACTGACAAACAACTTACAAACACTGATATACAATACACAAATATTGGTCTACACCATACTTATACCGACCTACAGCTCATAACCACTGACAAACAACTTACAAACACTGATATACAATACACAAATATTGGTCTACACCATACTTATACCGACCTACAGCTCATAACCACTGACAAACACTGACATACATCACACAAACATTGGTCTACACCATACTTATACCGACCTACAGCTCATAACCACTGACAAACAACTTACAAACACTGATATACAACACACAAATATTGGTCTACACCATACTTATACCGACCTACAGCTCATAACCACTGACAAACAATGATATACATGACACAAACATTGGTCTACACCATACTTATACCGACGTACAGCTCATAACCACTGACAAACACTGATATACAACACACAAATATTGGTCTACACCATACTTATACCGACCTACAGCTCATAACCACTGACAAACAACTTACAAACACTGATATACAACACAAAAATATTGGTCTACACCATGCTTAAACCGACCTACAGCTCATAACCACTGACAAACACTGATATACGTCACACAAACATTGGTCTACACCATACTTATACCGACCTACAGCTCATAACCACTGACAAACAACGTACAAACACTGATATACAACACACAAATATTGGTCTACACCATACTTATACCGACCTACAGCTCATAACCCCTGACAAACACTGATATACAACACACAAATATTGGTCTACACCATACTTACACCGACCTACAGCTCATAACCACTGACAAACAATTTACAAACACTGATATACAACACACAAATATTGGTCTACACCATACTTATACCGACATACAGCTCATAACCACTGACAAACACTGATATACAACACACAAATATTGGTCTACACCATACTTACACCGACCTACAGCTCATAACCACTGACAAACACTGATATACATCACACAAACATTGGTCTACACCGTACTTATACCGACCTACAGCTCATAACCACTGACAAACAACTTACAAACACTGATATACAACACAAAAATATTGGTCTACACCATACTTATACCGACCTACAGCTCATAACCACTGACAAACACTGATATACATCACACAAACATTGGTCTACACCATACTTATACAGACCTACAGCTCATAACCACTGACAAACAACGTACAAACACTGATATACAACACACAAATATTGGTCTACACCATACTTATACCGACCTACAGCTCATAACCCCTGACAAACACTGATATACAACACACAAATATTGGTCTACACCATACTTATACCGACGTACAGCTCATAACCACTGACAAACAACTTACAAACACTGATATACAACACACAAATATTGGTCTACACCATACTTATACCGACCTACAGCTCATAACCACTGACAAACACTGATATACATCACACAAACATTGGTCTACACCATACTTATACCGACCTACAGCTCATAACCACTGACAAACAACTTACAAACACTGATATACAACACACAAATATTGGTCTACACCATACTTATACCGACATACAGCTCATAACCACTGACAAACACTGATATACATCACACAAACATTGGTCTACACCGTACATATACCGACCTACAGCTCATAACCACTGACAAACAACTTACAAACACTGATATACAACACAAAAATATTGGTCTACACCATACTTATACCGACCTACAGCTCATAACCACTGACAAACACTGATATACATCACACAAACATTGGTCTACACCATACTTATACCGACCTACAGCTCATAACCACTGACAAACAACTTACAAACACTGATATACATCACACAAATATTGGTCTACACCATACTTACACCGACCTACAGCTCATAACCACTGACAAACAATTTACAAACACTGATATACAACACACAAATATTGGTCTACACCATACTTATACCGACATACAGCTCATAACCACTGACAAACACTGATATACATCACACAAACATTGGTCTACACCGTATTTATACCGACCTACAGCTCATAACCACTGACAAACAACTTACAAACACTGATATACAACACAAAAACATTGGTCTACACCGTACTTATACCGACCTACAGCTCATAACCACTGACAAACAACTTACAAACACTGATATACAACACACAAATATTTGTCTACACCATACTTATACCGACCTACAGCTCATAACCACTGACAAACACTGATATACATCACACAAACATTGGTCTACACCATACTTATACCGACCTACAGCTCATAACCACTGACAAACAACTTACAAACACTGATATACAACACACAAATATTGGTCTACACCATACTTATACCGACTACAGCTCATAACCACTGACAAACACTGATATACATCACATAAACATTGGTCTACACCATACTTATACCGACCTACAGCTCATAACCACTGACAAACAACTTACAAACACTGATATACAACACACAAATATTGGTCTACACCATACTTATACCGACTACAGCTCATAACCACTGACAAACACTGATATACAACACAAAAACATTGGTCTACACCATACTTATACCGACATACAGCTCATAACCACTGACAAACACTGATATACATCACACAAACATTGGTCTACACCATACTTATACCGACCTACAGCTCATAACCACTGACAAACAACTTACAAACACTAATATACAACACACAAATATTGGTCTACACCATACTTATACCGACCTACAGCTCATAACCACTGACAAACACTGATATACATCACAAAAACACTTGTCTACACCATACTTATACCGACCTACAGCTCATAACCACTGACAAACAACTTACAAACACTGATATACAACACACAAATATTGGTCTACACCATACTTATACCGACCTACAGCTCATAACCACTGACAAACAACTTACAAACACTGATATACATACGGATGACACATCACACGAGACTATGGATGACACATCACACGAGAGTACCGAAGAGACAAGAGACGAGACTATGACCGAGATATGTCACGATATTACGGATGATACATCACACGAGACTACAGATGACACATCACACAAGACTACGGATGACACATCACACGAGAGTACCGACGAGACAAGAGACGATACTATGACCGAGATATGTCACGAGATTACGGATGATGCATCACACGAGACTACGGACATTGGTGTCCGTTGAGTGGCGTCGGGAAGTAACGTCATACCGGAAGTTACTTGACTGACATGGCAGCCTCTACTAGGGACGCTACGTCGGAAGTGACGTCGTACCGGAAGTTACTTGACTGTCATGGCAGCCTCTACTAGGGACGGTAGATCGGAAGTGACGTCGCACCGGAATTTACTTGACTGTCATGGCGGCCTCTACGCTTCCGGTATTCCCGGAAGTGTATCAACGAATAGAGATCTATCATGGCCAGTAGATGGCAATACTCTGACTAATTACATTGGTGTCCGTTGAGTGGCGTCGGGAAGTAACGTCATACCGGAAGTTACTTGACTGACATGGCGGACTCTACGCTTCCGGTATTCCCAAAGAATATGTGTGTCACGCGTTCGGCTAAGTTTAGTGTTTCGTTTGTACAACTCGTGTCTATTGTTCGATTCGTTTGTCGTGTTGGTCAAACTATAGTGTTTCATTTGTCTTTAAATAACCCGTCTATTCTGATGGAATTCCATCATAGTCTCGTCTCTTGTCTCGACGGTACTCTCGTGTGATGTGTCATCCGAAGTCTCGTGTGATGTGTCATCCGTAGTCTCGTGACATATCTCGGTCATAGTCGCGTCTCTTGTCTCGTCGGTACTCTCGTGTGATGTGTCACCCGTAGTCTCGTGGCGTATCTCGTCCATAGTCTCGTCTCTTGTCTCGTCCGTACTCTCGTGTGATGTGTCATCCGTAGTCTCGTGTGATGTGTCATCCGTAGTCTCGTGACATATCTCGGTCATTGTCGCGTCTCTTGTCTCGTCGGTACTCTCGTGTGATGCGTCATCCGTAGTCTCGTGGCGTATCTCGTCCATAGTCTCGTCTCTTGTCTCGTCCGTACTCTCATGTGATGTGTCATCCGTAGTCTCGTGTGATGTGTCATCCGTAGTCTCGTGACATATCTCGGTCATAGTCGCGTCTCTTTTCTCGTCCGTCCTCTCGTGTGATGTGTCATCCGTAGTCTCGTGGCGTATCTCGTCCATAGTCTCGTCTCTTGTCTCGTCCGTACTCTCGTGTGATGTGTCATCCGTAGTCTCGTGTGATGTATCATCCGTAATTTATTGACATATCTCGGTCATAGTCTCGGCTCTTGTCTCGTCCGTACTCTCGTGTGATGTGTCATCCGTAGTCTCGTGTGATGTGTCATCCGTAGCCTCGTGGCATATCTCTTGTCTCGTCCGTATTCTCGTGTGATGTGTCATCCGTAGTCTCGTGTGATGTAGCATCCGTAATTTATTGACATATCTCGGTCATAGTCTCGTCTCTTGTCTCGACCGTACTCTCGTGTGATGTGTCATCCGTAGTCTCGTGTGATGTGTCATCCGTAGTCTCGTGGCATATCTCTTGTCTCGTCCGTACTCTCGTGTGATGTGTCAGGAATTGATGCAATAACATGTCTATTTTCCTGAAAAAGGAAGGAATTTATGCGATAACACGTCTATTTTCCTGAAAAAGGAAGGAATTGACGCGATAACACGTCTATTTTCCTAAAAAAGGAAGGAATTGACGCGATAACACGTCTATTTTCCTGAAAAAGGAAGGAATTGACGCGATAACACGTCTATTTTCCTGAAAAAAGAAGGAATTGGTGCGATAACACGTCTATTTTCCTGAAAAAGAAGGATTTGACGCAATAACACGTCTATTTTCCTGAAAAAGGAAGGAATTGATGCAATAACACGTCTATTTTCCTGAAAAAGGAAGGAATTGAATCAATAACACGTCTATTTTCCTGAAAAAGGAAGGAATTGACGCGATAACACGTTAAGATTAGTGTTTCATTTGACCAACTAGTTGATCTAAGTTCAATTCGTGACACGTGTTGGTCGAAACATAGTCTCGTCTCTTGTCTCGTCCGTACTCTCGTGTGATGTGTCGTCCGTAATCTCGTGTGATGCGTCATCCGTTGTCTCGTGTGATGTATCATCCGTAATCTCGTGACATATCTCGGTCATAGTCTCGTCTCTTGTCTCGTCGGTACTCTCGTGTGATGTGTCATCCGTAGTCTCGTGTGATGTGTCATCCGTAGTCTCGTGTGATGTATCATCCGTAATCTCGTGACATATCTCGGTCATAGTCTCGTCTCTTGTCTCGTCGGTACTCTCGTGTGACGTGTCATCCGTATGTATATCAGTGTTTGTAAGTTGTTTGTCAGTGGTTATGAGCTGTAGGTCGGTATAAGTATGGTGTAGACCAATATTTGTGTGTTGTATATCAGTGTTTGTCAGTGGTTATGAGCTGTAGGTCGGTATAAGTATGGTGTAGACCAATGTTTGTGTGATGTATATCAGTGTTTGTCAGTGGTTATGAGCTGTAGGTCGGTATAAGTATGGTGTAGACCAATATTTGTGTGTTGTATATCAGTGTTTGTAAGTTGTTTGTCAGTGGTTATGAGCTGTAGGTCGGTATAAGTATGGTGTAGACCAATGTTTGTGTGATGTATATCAGTGTTTGTCAGTGGTTATGAGCTGTAGGTCGGTATAAGTATGGTGTAGACCAATATTTGTGTGTTGTATATCAGTGTTTGTAAGTTGTTTGTCAGTGGTTATGAGCTGTAGGTCGGTATAAGTACGGTGTATACCAATGTTTGTGTGATGTATATCAGTGTTTGTCGGTGGTTATGAGCTGTAGGTCGATATAAGTATGGTGTAGACCAATGTTTGTGTGATGTATATCAGTGTTTGTCAGTGGTTATGAGCTGTAGGTCGGTATAAGTATGGTGTAGACCAATATTTGTGTGTTGTATATCAGTGTTTGTAAGTTGTTTGTCAGTGGTTATGAGCTGTAGGTCGGTATAAGTATGGTGTAGACCAATATTTGTGTGTTGTATATCAGTGTTTGTAAGTTGTTTGTCAGTGGTTATGAGCTGTAGGTCGGTATAAGTATGGTGTAGACCAATATGTGTGTGTTGTATATCAGTGTTTGTAAGTTGTTTGTCAGTGGTTATGAGCTGTAGGTCGGTATAAGTATGGTGTAGACCAATGTTTGTGTGATGTATATCAGTGTTTGTCAGTGGTTATGAGCTGTAGGTCGGTATAAGTATGGTGTAGATCAATATTTGTGTGTTGTATATCAGTGTTTGTCAGTGGTTATGAGCTGTAGGTCAGATAGCCTTTACCCCCTATGTTTTATCAGGTTTGAACCTATGTTTTTGGACCTATGTAAATGTATAGACTAGGAGTGACCTACAACATGTCCAGACACGTTTCGAGTACGGATTTTATAAGAGACACGAATTTAATCGCTATCTAATATAATAATAACAACACTAGTCTACTGTTCTTCGAACATGCGGAGCATTCGTTATCAGTTTTGTTTGAATTATACTGATTGATACTGGTGTTCGATATAGTTCTTACAAACAATAGCTAATACACTAGTCTATTGTTCTAACATGACGCTTCACTTTCCTCGAACAATGTAGATAGCGAGCACTGCACCGTCTTGTATTGATATACGGTCTTTGGTGTCAAGGCCACCGAGTCGACATTGTGCATCGCGCATAGCGTGTTTATTTAAATAGATGAGACTTGAACAGGGAATACACCATCAAAACAGTTTACAAACAGGATATCGACGGTTAGTAAGTACAAATCTCGTATAACAAATACTGGTATCTCGTATGTTTTATCACGAGCCGAATATCGAGATGTTCTTCCAACACACAGTCACAGAGCAGCCATTACGAGTTCATATCGGTTCATACCAGTTAACAGGGTAATTTTTCACTCGCTATAACGACAATGACCATAACATCAAATGATGGGATTATATTCAAGCACGAAAGCTCAAAACAATGGCTAACCAAAGCCCTACCTGTTTAAAATTATCAAAGAAACGTCTAAAATTTATTTTTACAGGGGAAATTTTTACTCGCTGTAACACCCCGTCACTGACCATAACGCCCATGATGTGTGTTATATTCGAGTGTAAAAGCCCAAAACAATGCCTAACCAAAGAACTATCTGTTTAACTAAGTCAACCTTGCGTACAACATTACGGCGCGTGGCCGTTTGATGATGTCACACAGGGTGCGCGTGGTCGCAACAAACAAACATGTCCATTCACATCTCCGCGTACGAGTTTATTTATAACCACGAGCAATGACATTGCGCAATCACGGTGCAGTTCTCACGCGCAACAAATAAACAAGTCCAGATACGTCTCGAGTACAGGTTTTGTAACAGACACCAAAGGTATAATTCCAAAATGGTCACTCTGTTCGAAAAAACGAGGCTATTTGTTCTGATATAACATAGTCCTATATGTAGTCTACATTTCGTATACATTACTTAAGATAAAACGCCCTCCGCTGAATTTATAATCCTGTTATTATATAAATTACACCTTATTATAACACCACATTTTAGACATGTCATTGTCAACCAAATAAGGGCTCGGTCACTTGGCGGAGCCTCGGCCTACGGGCCAAGCAATCTCGTGTGTGACATATTCAAATGCTGTTTTGTATATTTAATTTTTTCAAAAAGTGGTTCGCATACCTTTACGATAAAATTCCCTATGCTTTAACATGGAGAAAATTCGAAAAGTGGTTTGCATACCTTTACGATAATACCTCCTATGCTTTAATATGGGAAAAAATTCCCTATATTTTAACATGGGAAATACTTTTCCAAGCTCATTTGCATAACTAGCCACGCCCACAATGCTCAGCTCGCTCGTGATTGGTCAATTGTATAACTAACCACGCCCACAATGCCCAAATAAGGGCATTTATGCAAATGAGGCCTATCTTTTAACATAGGATTTTCCCCCAAGGCGCGCCAACATGCGCGCTGGACCACCTCTATCACTACTGACGAGAACTAATTCCTGATGCTACGGCTTAGCAACAACTGTGTTGGTCCATTGTTGTTATAAATGTGATCTAACAAGTGAGTGACAAAATTTGTCACTTCACTTTGTACTTTCGCGACAGTAAAGTGTCGCCACCTATAATATTTAGCTGCTTTGATATTTATGAGGACAATTATTACAGTAGGACAACCCCCGAATAATGACGGAGTGGAGCATGTTTCTGTTTGCGTTACCATCAATAAAGTATACAAATGACCTCTGTCTGGCAAATTATTAAATTGGCGTCGAGTAAAGACAGCGAACAAATGGCGGTGGCTTCCTCGCAAGCCAGGGCTGTTTTTCATGCAAAACTAGCCCTGGCTGATCCCCTACGCGAAGTGCGAAAGTTAACCGAGTCAAACTGGTAATTGACTTCGTCAGTCGCGACTGCATCACCCATGAGAACAGCGCAAATACCGCCCGAAGTTGAAGCTGGATAAACGACATCTGGGAATCCCAATATATAATGACCCATTCGCCCATTACTATTAGCACGAGCAGCTGAGCGGTATTGTGTATTCGAATAATTGCTTCTACTTCCTAAACATTGCATGTAACACGAGCAACGATTGGTTGAAATTAGTTTTATTATGACCACCTGACCTGCCTAGATCTACTGATCTAGTGAGCGATTTCATAGGCTGAGCTTAAATTCAGAGTTTCGCAAAGCGATTAGGCAGGGGGTACTGCTGGCTGGCACTGACGTAATCAGCAGCAGCGACCTCTGGCGCGCGAGGATCGGCGGTGGCATTGAACGTACATTCGGTGCAGCCGTTCGATGCATACGGTAACGCAAATAGTATGTGTCAACTTTGCGAAAGATGGCATCGCTGATTCGAACTGTACGTAGGTTCGTCAGGCGTCACATATGATAGCCAGAAACGTCAATTGTTACTACACTGCGTTGGTGAAGGCGTGCAGGACAATTTCTTCACACTAGCTAATACTGGCACTAAGTAGTTATAATATGGTTGGCGGTACGGGTCATGACCTAACATCAAAGGAAATCGGCAAAACATCAAAGGGTTTTGCGCGTTTTTTATTACTAGTGTGGTGTTTTGGTGCATTCAGGAATGTTACTTATAAAAAACGTGATTGATTGCTGATTGATAGACCACACACGATGACGCGCCCTCTAGCGAGAATACTAATTAGTATTAATTATTGTGTGCATTAATTAGCGAGAATAATAATTATAACTAATTAGTGCTAATTAGTAAAACTGTTAGTGCTACCCTCTAGTGAAAACACTAGTACTAATTAGAATGTGCTGATGTGCTGTAATAATTAATTAGTACTAAATAGTATAATAAATAATTAACGATTAATTAGTGTTAATTAGTAAAACTGCTAGTGCTACCCTCTAGTGAAAACACTAGTACTAATTAGAATGTGCTGATTTTGCTAAATAGTTGACTAATTAGTGCTGATATACGAGGCAGAAAAGTCTAGTAAAGTACGTCTGCAACACGAAGTTACCACACCGACAATAAGCGAATACAGAAGCGTTCTCGTCCGCCCCTATTTATATTAGCATAACGCATAGCTCCCGTGTACTCGCGCACGCGCGCTAGAAAACAGCCCATTCTCGCAAGGTTACTAAAACTGGAAAAATATATCGGTCACGTTAGTGCATAAACAGAACGTCGCTTTTATTTTATAATATAAGTTTACCATAATATTCTCCAGTCCTTAATTAGCATTATAGACCGTTTCTTTTACGCAATTAACTATTTATTAAGGCTTTATGCACTTATGTAGCCAGTTACGTAAGTGCCTTATGTAAGCGCTTATGTAAGGGAAGGCTACGTGTCAATTACCATGCCTTCAAAACTGCGCCTACAGTCACCGCGTAAACAAGTGAGCGTCATTCTTTCTAGTAGCGCCTCTAGCGCGGAAATCGGACACTTATGTGGTTATATAGTGGTTATGCGTGAGGCGTAGTCAGTAGCGTCTCTAGATACAAATGCGCTGTGCTGTCCTCTAGTGAATGAAATGAAGTACGCACTAGTGCCTCTAGCGCGGAAATCGGACATTTATATGGTTATATAGTGGTTACGCGTGAGGATTAATTAGTAATAATCCATATATGTGTGTGGTTATATGGGTATATGGTGCTGCCCTCTAGTGAATCCGACTGTTTCAAATTACCGCCGGCGACGACGTCCCGCGCCACGCGCACGCCCGTATTGAGAGCGCGCTTGCCCAGCGCAACGGCCCCTCTCTTGATGAGCGGCATGGCGCTTCGAAACAGGCTGCCGAAGAGATTACCCAGGCCGTGTCCCCGCTGCAACCTGCCGCCGACGAACACCGGCAGGTTGCCACCGACCTGCCGAGTGTAGTAGTCCTCGTACTCGTTGCGCCCGCTTCTCGCTAGCGCCGCCATCGTCAGAACAGTTTCGACTTGCAGCGTCTGATGTGAAGCGTCGTCACGACTTTTTCGTGCTCGAATGGTATCGGCTGACCGATGTCGTCTCTTATATCTATCTCGATCGAATTGAATTGGCGCTGCAGGAGCGGCACGTATTGGACGCGATCGAAGACGTTCGATACGATGAGCCCGTTCGATCCGTAGGCGGGCACGGTTCGGAGGAGCGGGGCGAATACGTCTCCGACGATGCGCGGTTCCACGGAAATCGGACACTTATGTGGTTATATAGTGGTTATGCGTGAGGCGTAGTCAGTAGCGTCTCTAGATACAAATGCGCTGTGCTGTCCTCTAGTGAATGAAATAAAGTACGCACTAGTGTCTCTAGCGCGGAAATCGGACATTTATGTGGTTATATAGTGGTTACGCGTGAGGATTAATTAGTAACAATCAAGTAAAACTGCTAGTGCTACCCTCTAGTGATCGTCTCGCCTTACAGCCAAATGGGATATCGTATTACGGCAAAGATCTGCATTAGGCTGGTGCTGTACGGCGCAATTTATAAAGATAAAGTTGGCTGTATAAGCGCTGCATTTAGCTGGCGTTGAGCGGTGTATTTTATAATGATAAAGTTGGCTGCGTAAGCGCTGCTGCGTTAGGCTGGCATATTTTATAACGCTATGCAGTGACGTCTGACGTTATATTCCTTAGCTGGCGGTGCTAGCAGCTGTCACTGGCATAGTTGTTGTAGCTGTCACTGGCTGTAGATGACGGCAAATTTTTATAACGAAACCTAGCTGGATAAAGTTTAATGTGTACGCAATAGTTGGGATATAGACAAATGCCGCGGCCGCTGGATGTATTGGCATAGCGCGGAGAAATCATAACGAAGGTATTTGAACAAATAAGCCTGTTGCTGATGTATCAAAAGGAACTTTATTAATGAATTATTACAACTACTACTAGGCATTTAAGTGTTCCGGGATCTCTTGGCCACGGGAAACGTGGAATGTTACGCGGCGGTGTACGTACACCAGGCGGGGCGCCATAAGGTCCGGGGGATGATCGTGACAGCAAGTCAGCAGGCAGTGGACTCTCGTACATGAGGTGGTAGTGTAGTGGTTAGAGCTGTGGCCTCGTATACCAGAGGTGATAGTGTTGTGGTGTGTGCTCTCATACAGAGGTGGTAGTTTAGCGGTTAGGGCATTGGACTCTCGTACCAGAGGTGGTAGTGTAGTGTTTAGAGCAGTGGATTCTCATACAGAGGTAGTAGTGTAGTGGTTAGAGCAGCGGACTCTCATTCAAGAGGTGGGAGCGTAGTGACTAGGGCAGTGGACTCTCATACAGATGTGGTCGTGTAGTGTTTGAGCAGTGGACTCTGATACCAGAGGCGGGAGTGTAGTGGTTAGAGCAGTGGGCTCTCTTACTAGCGGTGGTAGTACAGCTGTTAGGGCTCTCATACCAGAGGTGGTAGTGTAGTGCTTAAGGCAGTGGACTCTCGTACAAGAGGTGGTGGTGTAGTGGTTAGATCAGTGGCGTCTTATTCCAGAGGTGATAGTGTAGTGGTTAGTGCTCTCATACTGAGGTGGTCGTGTAGTGGTTAGAGCAGTGGGCTCTCTTACCAGAGGTGGTAGTGTAGTTTTTAGGGCTCTCATACCAGAGGTGGTAGTGTAGTGCTTAGGGCAGTGGACTCTCGTACAAGAGGTGGTAGTGTATTGGTTAGTGCAGTGGCCTCTTATACCAGAGGTGATAGTGTAGTGGTTAGTGCTCTCATACAGAGGTGGTAGTTTAGCGGTTAGGGCAGAAGACTCTCGTACCAGAGGTGGTAGTGTAGTGGTTAGAGCAGCGGACTCTCATTTGAAGATGTGGTAGTGTAGTGACTATGGTAGTGGACTCTCACACAGATGTGGTCGTGTAGTGTTTGAGCAGTGGACTCTGATACCAGACGCGGAAGTGTAGTGGTTAGAGCAGTGGGCTCTCTTACCAGAGGTGGTAGTGTAGTTTTTAGGTCTCTCATACCAGAGGTGGTGGTATAGTGCTTAGGGCAGTGGACTCTCGTACAAGAGGTGGTAGTGTAGTGGTTAGAGCAGTGGCCTCTTATACCAGAGGTGATAGTGTAGTGGTTAGTGCTCTCATACAAAGGTGGTAGTTTGTAGTGGTTAGAGTAGTGCACTCTCAAATAGAGTTGGTAATGTAGTGGTTAGAGCAGCGGACTCTCGTACAACAGGTGGTGGTGTAGTGATTAGAGCAGTGGCGTCTTATACCAGAGGTGGTTGTGTAGTGGTTAGTGCACTCATACTGAGGTGGTAGTGTTGTGGTTAGAGCAGTGAGTTCTCATACCAGAGGTGGTAGTGTAGTGCTTAGGGCAGTGGACTCTCGTAAAAGAAGTGGTAGTGTAGTGGTTAGAGCAGTGGCCTCTTATACCAGAGGTGATAGTGTTGTGGTTGGTGCTCTCATACAGAGGTGGTATTTTGTAGTGGTTAGAGTTTTGCAGTCTCAAATAGAGGTGGTAGTGTAGTGGTTAGAGCTGCGGACTCTCGTACAACAGGTGGTGGTGTAGTGGTTAGAGCAGTGGCGTCTTATACCAGAGGTGGTTGTGTAGTGGTTAGTGCACTCATACTGAGGTGGTAGTGTTGTGGTTAGAGCAGTGAATTCTCATACCAGAGGTGGTAGTGTAGTGCTTAGGGCAGTGGTCTCTCGTACAAGAAGTGGTAGTGTAGTGGTTAGAGCAGTGGCCTCTTATACCAGAGGTGATAGTGTAGTGGTTAATGCTCTCATACAGAGTTGGTAGTTTGTAGTGGTTAGAGCAGTGCATTCTCAAATAGAGGTGGTAGTGTAGTGTTTAGAGCAGCGGACTCTCATTTGAAGAGGTGGTAGTGTAGTGACTATGGCAGTGGACTCTCATACAGATGTGGTCGTGTAGTGTTTGAGCAGTGGACTCTGATACCAGAGGCGGGAGTGTAGTGGTTAGAGCAATGGGATCTCTTACCAGAGGTGGTTGTATAGTTTTTAAGGCTCTCATACCAGAGGTGGTAGTGTAGTGCTTAGGGCAGTGGACTCTCGTACAACAGGTGGTGGTGTAGTGGTTAGAGCAGTGGCGTCTTATACAAGAGGTGGTTGTGTAGTGGTTAGTGCTCTCATACAGAGGTGGTAGTGTTGTGGTTAGAGCAGTGAATTCTCATACCAGAGGTGGTAGTGTAGTGCTTAGGGCTGTGGACTCTCGTACAACAGGTGGTGGTGTAGTGGATAGAGCAGTGGTGGTAGTGTAGTGGTTAGAGCAGTGGCCTCTGATACCAGAGGTGATAGTGTAGTGGTTAGTGCTCTCATACAGAGGTGGTAGTTTAGCGGTTAGGGCAGAAGACTATCGTACCAGAGGTGGTAGTGTAGTGGCTAGAGCAGTGCACTCTCAAATAGAGGTAGTAGTGTAGTGGTCAGAACAGCGGACTCTCATTTGAAGAGGTGGTAGTGTAGTATCTAGGGCAGTGGACTCTCATACGGTGGTGGTCGTGTAGTGTTTGAGCAGTGGACGCAAGGTATACTGCCCATTAACCTGCAATGTGTTCTACCTATTAACCTGTAATGTGTACTGCCCCACTAACCTGTAAGTTATACTGCTAACTAATCCGCAAGGTATACAAGGTGACCGTGGGAGGAGGTGGTAGTGTAGTGGTTAGAGCAGTGGCCTCTTATACCAGAGGTGATAGTGTTGTAGTTTGTGCTCTCATACAGAGATGGTAGTTTAGCGGTTAGGGTAGTGGACTCTCGTACAGAGGTGGTAGTGTAGTGGTTAGAGCAGCCGAATCTCATTCAAGAGGTGGGAGTGTAGTGACTAGGGCAGTAGACTCTTTTTCAGATGTGGTCGTGTAGTGTTTGAGCAGTGGACGCAAGGTATACTGCCCATTAACCTGCAATGTGTACTACCCATTAACCTGCAATGTGTACTGCCCACTAACCTGCAAGGTATACTGCTAACTAACCCGCAAGGTATACAAGGCGTTTTGGGGCCCCGTCGTGGGGGCCCCTGAACGACGCCTAACAACCTCCCATCCAGCACCGTTCTCCCACGGTCACCTTGTATACCTTGCGGGTTAGTTAGCCGTATACCTTGCAGATTAGTGGGCAGTACACATTGCAGGTTAATGGATAGTACACATTGCAGGTTAATGGGCAGTATACCTTGCGTGTCCGAGTATGCCTTGCTCTAAACACTACACTACCACCTCTGGTACGAGAGTCTTCTGCCCTAACCGCTAAACTACCACCTCTGTACGAGAGCACACACACCACAACACTATCACCTCTGGTATAAGAGTCCACTGCTATATAATGTGTAGCGCATAGTGGCTAAGACATAAGGATAAGATGTAGCACACTGTGGTTAAGACATAAGTATAAGGTATAACGTGTAGCGCATAGTGGCTAAGACATAAGTATAAGGTATAGCGCATAAGTATAAGGTATAAGGTATAGTGCATAGTGGTTAAGACATAAGTATAAGGTATAAGGTATAGCGCAAAGTGGTTATGTGGCGCGGGACGTCGTCGCCGGCGGTAATTTGAAACAGTTGGATTCACTAGAGGGCAGCACCATATACCCATATAACCACACACATATATGGATTATTACTAATTAATCCTCACGCATAACCACTATATAACCACATAAATGTCCGATTTCCGCGCTAGAGGCACTAGTGCGTACTTTATTTCATTCACTAGTGGACAGCACAGCGCATTTGTATCTAGAGACGCTACTGACTATGCCTCACGCATAACCACTATATAACCACATAAGTGTCCGATTTCCGCGCTAGAGGCGCTACTAGAAAGAATGACGCTCACTTGTTTACGCGGTGACTGTAGGCGCAGTTTTGAAGGCATGGTAATTGACACGTAGCCTTCCCTTACATAAGCGCTTACATAAGGCACTTACGTAACTGGCTACATAAGTGCATAAAGCCTTAATAAATAGTTAATTGCGTAAAAGAAATGGTCTATAATGCTAATTAAGGACTGGAGAATCTTATGGTAAACTTATACTAGAAAATAAAAGCGACGTTCTGTTTATGCACTAACGTGACCGATAGATTTTTTTCCAGTTTTAGTAACCTTGCGAGAATGGGCTGTTTTCTAGCGCGCGGGCGCGAGTACACGGGAGCTATGCGTTATGCTAATATAAATAGGGGAGGACGATAACGCTTCTGTATTCGCTTATTGTCGGTGTGGTAACTTCGTGTTGCAGGCGTACTTCACTAGACTTTTCTGCCTCGTATATCAGCACTAATAAGTCAACTATTTAGCAAAGTCAGCACATTCTAATTAGTACTAGTGTTTTCACTAGAGGATAGCACTAGCAGTTTTACTAATTAGCACTAATTAATCGCAAATTAGTTATTATACTAATTAGTACTAATTAATTATTACAGCACATCAGCACATTCTAATTAGTACTAATGTTTTCACTAGAGGGTAGCACTAGCAGTTTTACTAATTAGCACTAATTATTCGCTAATTACTTATACTAATTAGTACTAATTAATTATTACAGTAATTAGTACTAGTGTTTTCACTAGAGGGTAGCACTAGCAGTTTTACTAATTAGCACTAATTATTCGCTAATTACTTATTATACTAATGAGTAGTAATTAATTATTACAGTAATTAGTACTAGTGTTTTCACTAGAGGGTAGCACTAGCAGTTTTACTAATTAGCACTAATTAATACTAATTATTATTCTCGCTAATTAATGCACACACTAATTAATACTAATTAGTATTCTCGCTAGAGGGCGCGCACGCGTCATCGTGTGTGGTCTATCAATCAGCAATCAATCACGTTTTTTATAAGTAACATTCCTGAATGCAGTAATTAGTACTAGTGTTTTCACTAGAAGGTAGCACTAGCAGTTTTACTAATTAGCACAAATTAGTACTAATTATTATTCTCGCTAATTAATGCACACACTAATTAATACTAATTAGTATTCTCGCTAGAGGGCGCGCAGGCGTCATCGTGTGTGGTCTATCAATCAGCAGTCAATCACGTTTTTTATAAGTAACATTCCTGAATGCACCAAAACACCACACTAGTAATAAATAACGCGCAAAACCCTTTGATGTTTCGCCGATTTCCTTTGATGTTAGGTCATGACCTGTACCGCCAACCACATTATAACTACTGCACTACGTACGAAACAACTACGGCTAAAATAACAGCTTATTTTATGCCTTGTAAAACACGTCATACAACAGACACATGTTTAGGAAGGCTGGACAAAACGATGGGGAGAGAGTGGCGCAGTTCGTTACACGCTTACGTCAACTAGCCAACCTATGTGAATTCGGAGACCAGGTAGAGGACTTCATCAGGGACCAGGTTATCGACAACTGCTGGTCGAAGCGTCTACGGACAAAGCTGCTGGCGGAGAGGGACCTCAAATTGGAGCGCGTCCTTGAACTCGCTGCTGCAATGAAAGCGTCGGAACGGCAAGCGGCACAGAATACTGAAGGGGGTGAGCGTTCGTATATGGTAGAGGGAGCAAGGCGAAACAGCAGACCCAAACAACGAACCAAACAGCAAACACGAAGCGCCAACCGCGCCCAATGCACTCAGACAATGGCTCGGCGCAACTGAATTGTACAATATGTGGTCGACGGGGACACAGAGCTGAGGCATGTCAGTGCACTCACAATGCGAAGTGCTTCAAATGTGACAGGACTGGACATTTCAGTAAAATGTGCGGCTACCACAATACGCATGCGCAGTCACGTGCACAACCGCAATCGAAGCATGATGTCAGACACGTCAGTGAGCAGACGAGTAGCTCTGAGGAGGACTATGACAATGAATATACGGTCTCAACTGCAAATGACAGTGACAATTGACAACATCAAAACAACCATGCTGATCGATTCTGGGTCGACATGCAACATCATCAACACAGCATGCAAAGAACAGCTTGTTGAGCAGGGTGTTCCACTAACCGCATGTCGTTGCAAGATTCATCCGTACAGCTCGCCACCGATTCATGTACGTTATTAGTAAATGCTAACACCACGCTAGACGATGGCCGAGCAGTTCTCAGTGAGTTCTTGATCGTCGAAGGGACGCTACGCCATTGCTGGGTAAGGCGACAGCAGAGTCGCTGGGTCTTCTACGAGTCGGCGTGTGGCGAGTCATAGGCTCGGACGAGTACGGTCAGAACGTGGTCAATAGTTTTCCCAAATTGTGGACTGGTATTGGTTGTCTGAAGAGCGTGGAGGTAAAACTTCACATCGACAAATCGGTACATCCTGTCGCAGTGAGACACAATCGTGTTCCGTTTCACCAACAGCAGAAGGTCGCGAAGGAAATCGCCAAACTGAAAGCCGCTGACATAATAAAAAAAGTGTCAGGTCCAACAGAGTGGTGACGCCGCCTAAACCAAAAAACCCGAAGGAAATCAGGCTGTGTGTTGACACGTGAGCGGCAAACAAGGCCATTCTGCGTACGCGACACGTGACGCCAACCTTAGATGAGCTGATCACAAAGTTCAATGGCGCGACCGTCTTCAGTAAGATCGATCTGCGGTCAGGATACCATCAATTGGTATTACACCCATCCTGTCGTTACTTAACAACATTCTCAACGCTTGTGGGCCTGTCCCAGTACAAGCGACTCTCATTCGGAATAAACGCATCCGCTGAGGTATTTCAGCACGAGATTCAGATAGTCATAGAATGGGTGGCAGGAGCCGTTAATATCAGCGGCGACATCGCGGTCCTTTGTGCTGACCAGAGTGCTCACGAGAAAGCACTGAATAACGTGCTGACAGACTTCAGAATGCGGGACTCACGGCAAACCTGGAGAAATGCGAGTTTTTGTGACTTGTATTCTCTAGTGAGGAAGTCTCACCAGACCCTAAGAAGGTAGCTGACCTTCACGAGGCTAAGGAGCCGCATAACGCATCCGATGTTCGTTCAATCTCGGGCATGGCGCAGTTCAGCGCCAGGTTCATAAAGACATTTGCAACCATCACTGAGCCCTTGCGCGAGCTCACAAAGCAGACTACGGAATGGAGATGGGGTGCGAAGGAAGCAGCAGCATTCCAGGGGGTGAAAGCTGATCTAGAGGAGTCGGCAACAACTGCCTACTTCGACATGCAGAAGGACATCGAGATCGTGGTCGATGCAAGCCCAGTCGGGTTAGCAGCATTGCTGGTCCATGAGGAGCGTGTAGTCATACATGCTATTAGGCCATTGACCAATGTCAAGACGCGCTACAGTCAGACAGAGCGCGAAGATTTGGCTGTAGTCTGGGCGTGCGAGCACTTCGACAGGTTCATCCAGGGTGCGCCTAGATTCACGGTCATCAGCTTCCACAAGCCTCTTGAGGCCATCTGGCAGAAGACAAGGCCTCCGCTGCGGATCGAATTTTGGGGACTACGCCTCCAGCCCTACAACATGATCATAAAGTATTGTCCCGGCGCCAGCAACCCCGCTGATTACATGTCCCGGCACCCGGCCAAATCAAACATCAAACAGAGTCGTGAACAGCAGATGGCAGAACATTATGTGAACGCACTAGCTTCCGTTGCAACAGCGATTGCACTGACTGTCGAAGAGGTGGAGCGAGAAACGGCCAAAGACGCAACACTTCAGGATGTCATCAAGCTAGTGCAGACGAGCAAATGGCATGACATTGTGCTGTATCAGGGAACCGGTGTCAACTATGAGCATCTGTGCAGCTACAACAAAGTGAGAGACGCCTTGACAGTCAATGAACGTGCTGATTTGGTGATGCGAGACTACCAGATTGTCATTCCTAGCACTCTACAGAAACGCGCCATCGAAATAGCGCATGAGGGACATCAAGGAATGTTCAAAACAAAAGCATTACTACGCTCGAAAGTGTGGTTCCCCGGAATCAACGCGGCGATAGAAGAAACAATTAAAAGATGCATTCCGTGTCAGGCGAATACTACACGTCGAGATACACAACCGCTGACGATGTCGACACTACCAAGAGGTCCTGGCTGGCTGGGATCAGCATAGACTTCTGCGGGCCACTTCCCACAGGATAAAATCTACTAGTAATGGTGGATGAGTTCTCGCGCTTCCCAGTAGTAAAGGTCGTGAGGAACAACTCGGCAGAGACGGTGATCCCTGTAGTCGACGATGTGTTTAGCCTTCTTGCCTACCCAGAGGTCGTGAAGTCAGACAACGGGCCGCCATTCAACGGACACGCCTGGAAGTCGCAAGATAACGCCACTCTGGCCTCAGGCAAACGCTCATGCAGAGGCTTTCAACAAATCACTCATGAAAGCACTGAAGGCAGCCAACATCAGTGGAAGAGCATGGTGGATAGAGATGCGACAGTTTCTGCGAGCTTATCGATGTACTCCCCATGTGACGACAGCGTTCACTCCGCATCGACTAATATTCAGACGAAATCCTCGCACCAATCTGTCCGAAGTCAGGCAACACATGTCTGCTGACGACAAGGCCGTGAGAAAGAAGGACGCCGCATGAAAACACGAGCCGACAAGAGGTCGAGAGCGAAAACGTCAAACCTCAGCGAGGGCGACGTTGTGCTCGTACGGCGACACGAGAAAGGCAAACTGTCCACACCGTTTGACCCAAATCCGTTAGTTATGACCAGTCGGAAGGGTTCAATGGTAACTGCTCGTTGCGCTAACGGATCGCGAGTGACGAGAAACACGTCAAAGTTTCGCCTACTTCCGTTCGAGTCACCGTTAAATGAAGACGACGTCGAAGATGACTTCGATGACGAGAGCGAGTTAGCAGGCAATCCAGAGACAACGCTGCCTATGGCGGACGACGACATCCCGATGTCGCCTGTCATGGTAAGCGAACCGAGAAGATCGTCGCGTCTTCGTAAGCCGCCACAACGGCTGCTCGAACTTATGTAGACACTCGCATACATCACTGACTATGTCTTTATTATACTTTAATACTTCTTTAGTTTATTAGGAACAGTCCGTGTTTGTGACATTTCTTATTTTAGGGAGGGATGTACTATCGCGACAGTAAAGTGTCGCCACCTGTTATACATAGCTGCTATGATATTTACGAAGACAAATATTACAGTAGGACAGTCCCCGGATAATGACGGAGTGGAGCATGTTACTGTTTGCGTTGCCATCAATAAAGTATACAAACCACCTTTGTCTGATACACTATTACACACATTTAATGTAAAGTGATGACCTATCGCACACGCGCAATGAGTGTAATTTGTGAGGAATCGATGCATGGTTGCTTCAAAACAAAGTGCACTTTGGAACTATTTCATAGTGGTCTACGAAGGCTATTCAGTATTTTAACTAGTCTGAAACTATTGGCGCACTGTGTGAGATATATTAACCTCTGAAATATGAATCATTTTATTTATTTTAAAAATGCCGGCAAACAAAATCAGTTCTAAATTTCAAACAACTGTAGCCCGAAAACTGCGATGGGTAGGATGTTCGTTTTTTATTCTTGCATATCTTCCTAAGGGCTTTCACCAAGCTGTTTCATTAAAAGTGAAGAGATGACTGCAACGCCCATTGGTCGTGGACTCACGCGGAATGACCTCCAAGTGTGAATCACAGTTTGAATTAGGTACAACTGTGGGGCGCAGTGACCAAGTGGCTAGAATGCTGTAATGTCGATCGGAGGAACCGAGTTTCGAACCGTGGTGCCGGCGGTCGGTGGTTCGGTATTGGTCTTCTACATATTGAGGGGCAAGGAATCCAATAGGATCAATTATAATCACATAAGCATAATGAAATTACTAGTTTGTGACAGTTATACATGTTAAAACTGAATAATATACATGTAGCATTGCGTGTAAACACGTGTTTTGTTCACTTTTTTGAGATTTGCAAAACAAACTGTGCATTTTTGGAAACGTTATGATATAATCAATCTAAAAACCAATGTTTACATTTTAAAGTATATATGACGGCCGCCTGTTCTTTGTAGCAGCAACATGTAACGCAGACCCAAACCTCCATCTTGAAGCAGGAGAAGAATTGAGCAAGTCGTTCTTTGATATGGATCGAAAAAGGTACAAGAGACTCTGGCCACGTTACACAGCTGACATGTACCATTTCAATGATCGCCTTGGGTGCTAGAAGGATGTCAGTTGTGGTTGGCGTCAGCTGTCCATCAGCAGTCTTGTGGTAGCCATTCTTCAGTGGGTCCAAAACACCTGCCTAGCAATGCTGTCCACACACTGTAGCCTGCAAGTGTACTCTCAGTATGTGCTGGTTGAGCGCCCCAATTGTGGGTGGCAGCTTGTGTGTTTACAGAAGAGGTGCCATGGCAGTTATGGAATGCGCTTGACCTGGATGCCCTTGGGAAAATATGTAGCGCATACGAATTTAGCCAAGGAAGACTGCATATCTTCGGTCACTTCACTGGCTGCTGATAACATAATAAGGGCATCTACCACGTCAGCGCCGGCCTCAAGAAATAATTTGTATCACGTAGCCTAGTCTATCACTTCGAGGCTATATTTGGCGGAGATAGATCGTTGAAATTGGTGGTGTATCAAAGTTCATAAGCAAGTGGAATTACTGATTGATAAGTATTATTCTTGCCTTAATATCATTCATAAAGTAGCAGTAAACATATATTGAGTAGCAGTTGTGCTTAAAGTTAGTTAGATAAAGTATTTTAGGACACTTTAGTCTAGTGAGTGATAATAGGGTACGTTAGCTTACGGCTACGATAAGTTTGTAAACAAGATTTAACAAACCTCGTTATGTGGTAGAATATATAGGTGATAAAGTAACAACCATAAACTACCTACATAAGATAATATCTGTGTAAGTCAGTACCTGCTAGACATTTTGATAAGGTAGCTTTGTTGTTAAAATTAAGCATTTGCGATAATCGGGCGAACTAAGTTTATGTAGCTAGTGTCTCTCTTATTCGCTAGGGCGCTGTATAACCTAAATAAATAAGGCAGTCTAGCGTACGCAATCTTACGTAAAGTGTAACATTTGTGCACAGAAAACAGTCTTCTTAAAGACTACATAGACAGTGAATAGTGTAAACACAGTTGACAAAACTATTTTAAATAGCTAATTAGATTATTATTATTAAATAAATTCTGATATGGCGCCTTGCAAGCGGCAAGTCAAGGCAAAGAGACACTTGGTGTGCGACGACTGCCACAGTTGGGTAGATTTTGCCTTATCCGGCTGTACGAAGTCATGGACAGAAACCAAGGAAGAGGGATTCACCTTTCAGTGCGTGGGGTGTTGGAAGGTGAAATGTCTGGAGAAAGAGGTAGCTAGGTTGGTAGATATTGTGAAGGGGATGGAGATGAGAATCAGCAAGGAGACAGATGGAATGGAGAGAGACGACAGGGATAAAGTTGGGAATACTGTGAAACTGAAGGAGCAGAGTAGTGGCAACAAGACCGAGGAAAGGAGACTGAGAGGAGGGAAGGTGATCGGAGGGGGAGTGGAGGATCGACGGCAGGAAATGTGACAGGTGTGAAGGTGGCAGGAGAGAAAGTGACCGTAGAGAAAGAGGTAGGAGGGAAAAAGAGACGGGAGAGGAGAGAAGGAAATGCAATGGGAGGAAAGATGACGGGAAGAAAGGAAGTGAGAGTACATGTGACAGAAGAGAAGTCGGGAGGGACGATGACAGGAAGAAAGGTGACAAGAGAAACAGCGTCAGGAAAGAATGGAACGGACGAGATTGTGACGGGAGAGCAGAAGACAGGGGAACAAGATTACAACCAGACAGATGCAAACCGTAGAAAGAGCTACACTGAGGCAGTGATTGAGGGTGTTTATGGGGCGATTATGAAAGACAGATAAGACTCTAAGCGAGGGGGAGGACGTCGTTGTTTGTCTACCGGGGGCTAGGATAGAACATGTAACTGAAAGGGTAGAGAAGGTACTGGGGCATGGCAAGGGAGGGTCTATACTAGTACATGTAGGGACAAATAACGCAGAGAGGGAGGGAACAACTGGGATAGTTCAGAAGTACAGACAGTTAGTGAAGAAGTTAAAGAAGACAAGAGTAGAACAGATTATCCTCTCAGGAATTTTGCCAGTAATGGGAGGAAGGGGGCCGACATATAGAAACTGCAAGAGGATGGCGATCAACGCACTAGTTGAGCAGATGTGTAAAGAAGAGGGGGTGGGATTCGTAGATTTATGGGGATACTTTGTTGGGAGGGAAGATATGTACATGAGAGATGGCCTACATCTAAGTGGAAAGGGGGCAGCAGTTTTCTCAGAGAACTTGCTGCAATCTGTTGACAGTGGGACAGGCTGCATCTATTTAAACTAGATTCGCAGGGGGGATTCACAGAGAAGCCTGAAACTGGAGGCATAGATAAAGACAGCAGAAATAAATCGGCAAAGAACAGCCTGGAAAACTGTTCTGAATCAGGATATAAATGCATTTGTTTAAATGCAAGGAGCATAGTAAACAAAAGAAGTGAACTAAACATTATGGTAGAAGATATTGACCCTCACATAATAGATATAACCGAATCGTGGGCCACCACTGATATATCAGATGCCGAATTGGGACTAACAGGATATGTAATGTTTAGGAAAGATAGAATAGGAAGAAAGGGAGGTGGAGTTATTTTATATATTAAAGAATCTATCCAGGCTTATGAAATAAAATTAGAAAGAGAAGCAGATTGCGAAGAAGCTGTTTGGTGTAACATAGTTACAGGAAACTCAACGTTAACAGTTGGGTTAGTTTATCGAAGTCCAAACATAAGCATAGAAGAGAATGAAAAAATACAAAACGCTATAAGGGAAGTAAGCAAACGGAACTGTATTATTATGGGGGACTTTAACCATGGGCATATACAATGGAAATCTCTACAGAGTATGGGGAGTGAGGACCACAAGTTTTTAGTTTTAGTACAAGATAGTTTCTTTCTCAACATGTGCTAGAACCAACCAGGGGAGAGAATGTGTTAGACTTAGTTTTGCCTCAGCAGGGGAGAATGTGTTGAACTTGAACTTTTTGTCTTCACAGAAAAATTGATTGACAATGTCAAGATATGTGAGCCACTGGGGAGTAGTGATGCAACAGATACATTTTACCATCAGTAAAAATCAAAAGAATAGTAAAAAGCGGTATAGGAGAAATTTCCACAAAGGAAGGTATAAGGACATGAGAAATGTTTAGCAAGATGAACTGGAATAACACACTGAAGAATAAAGACAGCAACCGAATGCTGGAATATTTTAAATAGTGAAATTAAGTAAATAGTCGATACATTTGTGCCTTTCAAAAACAGGGAAACGGTCTAAAAAAGAGAAAACACTTATCGAGAAAGCCATTAGAAAAATTAAGTATAAAACAAATGATGTGGAAGTCATATAGACGTACTGGAAATGACGAAGACTACAACATTTATAAAGAAGCACTTAATCAAGCTACAGCTGAAATTAGAAATTCAAAGAGAAGTTATGAAAAAAATTAGCTAGTAATATAAAACATGACAGTAAGAGTTTTTATGCGTATATTCGAAGCAAACAGAAAGTTCAGGATAAGGTCGGTCCTCTAGAAGATAGTGCTGGAAATACAATATCAGAGGGATTCTTAATGGCAGAAGACCTGAATGAGTATTTTAGTTCAGTGCTTACCAGGGAAGATATTAGTTCACTGCCAGTACCAGAGGCTAAGTTCAAGGGGGCAGATTCAGACTATTTAGGACAGTTAGTTGTAACCTCGAAAATGGTAGCTAAGAAAATAAGGGCTATGAAGGATAATAAATCAACTGGAGTGGATGGGATTCCGCCCAGACTACTATCGGAAATTGTAGAACAAATTAGCGTACCACTTGCAACAGTTTTCAACTTGTCATTAGAAGAGGGAGTGGTTCCTTTAGAATGGAAAGGAGCAAACATTATACCGTTATTTAAAAAAGGTTCGAGAAACAAGTCAAATAATTATAGACCAGTTAGTTTAACATCAGTGATTTGTAAATTATTAAAAAGACTAATTAAAGATCACATGGTGGATTTTCTTGTTAAACATAACTTGATAAACCCATCTCAACATGGGTTTTTAAAAGCGAGGTCATGCCTAACAAATATGTTATGTTTTTTGGAAGACATCACTAGGTGGGTAGATGAGGGATCACCAGTAGATATCATCTATTTAGATTTTCAAAAAGCTTTCGACAAAGTACCACATCAAAGATTACTCCTTAAGCTAAAGGCCCATGGCATAGGAAATGGTATAATAAACTGGATAGAAAAATGGCTGAATGACAGAAGACAACGTGTAGTAGTTGATGGGGAGGCTTCAAACTGGAAATCGGTATTGAGTGGGGTACCACAGGGATCAGTACTAGGACCTATATTATTCTTAATATATATCGACGATTTGGACGATGATATAACAAGCAAGGTGTTAAAATTTGCGGATGATACAAAAGTGTTTAGAAGGATTAAAAGTGACGGAGACAGACAGCATTTACAAGATGATCTTGATAGGTTGATCAAATGGTCTGAAAAGTGGCAAATGCTGTTCAATTTTGGGAAATGTAAATGCCTCCACACAGGTCATGGGAATGAAGAGGTAAAACATAAAATGGGGGTTACTGTTCTAAGTACTACTGTAAAAGAAAAGGACTTGGGGTTAACCATTAGTGCTGATATGAAGGTTTCAGAGCAGTGCGGAATTGCAGCGTCAAAGGGAAATCAAATCCTTGGATTAATTAGGCGAAATATAGCGTATAAAAAAAAAGAATTAATAGTACCGCTGTACAAAACAATAGTGAGGCCTCATTTAGAATATTGTATACAAGCATGGAGGCCATATCGCAAGAAGGACATAGATATGCTAGAAAGAGCACAGAGGAGAGCGACTAAAATGATACCAAATCTGAGGGATCTTAGTTACGAAATACGCCTAAAAGAATGTGGTTTAACAACACTAGAGACTAGGAGATTGAGAGGAGATCACATAGAAGTGTTTAAAATATTGAATGGTTATGAAAATATTGATAGAAACATTTTTTTCTCAGTTAAGAAAAATAGAAGGACCAGAGGACATGAAGCTACATTAGTAAAGGAGCAGTGTAGATTAGATATAAGAAAGTTCTCATTCTCACAAAGGACTGTAAATGAATGGAACAGATTATCTCCTGATTGTGTTGGTGCTAGTAGCGTGAATATGTTTAAAAATAAAATCGACACACACCTTAAAAAGGCGGGATACATGTAGATAAAAAGTATTGGACTCTCGATAAGCCAAAAGGCTTCCTTGTTCACCTGCCATCCAGAGTAATTTTCTGGATGGCAATCTTGTTAAATCTTGTTAAATCTATACATAAAATAACTTCACAATAAAAATGGTCCAACATTACACAAGTTTAAGGCAGGTCATGTATAATTCCTTCATTGAAGAATAGGGTTCTTATGATTTGTATTATTTTTGTGAAAAAACATTGGTTTTTGAATTTAAATGCTGCAAGTGAAGGATCATTAATTATTTATGCCATCATTTTGGTCTTGTTTAGTCATATTAATTTAGTCATATTCATTACAATAAAACACTGTTATCACCAATAGGCTATGCTTTATCAGTCAATAGGAAAGTTGTTATTTTATTATCAACAAGGACGTTTCTTAAGAACTAAAGTTTAAGAACTTTATCTTTCCGAAGCAGACAATTTGTCAACAGTGGCATCCGCGCAGCTCTGATCAGCAACATTGCCTCCTGTCCAGATGCTGCATAACGGATATGGTAATCACCGAGTCATTTCAATGTTGCCTTCCACTTGATGCTATGAAGGCCGCGGCGTCACAAGGCAGAAAATCTGCTTCTCGTGTCTAAAATATATTTGCATCAGATAGTAACATGTTGCATTCCATTCACACACGTGTGAGTTGATGGCTGACTTCTCTGACCCAGGTTGGTACTAGATCGAATTGGAGTTGTCAGCCTGCTCCAGGGATGTGGCCCTGATGGCGACAAGTATTCCGGGCTTTCTACAGCGGCAAAAGTGACTGAAATGTCGCTAATTAAGCCCGGCATGATCGATGTGTTGCAATGCGGCACAAATTATCGATTGATATTTATTCTGTGGCCTTTATACGCTTTTCCAAGCACTCAATGCTCTTCCTTGTTGACATGACCTGGGCAAACAGACAAAGTAGACGTGACGTATTTGTCGCCCTGAATGATTTACCAATATTTGCGGAATAATTGTTTGTTCACCGCAAAAGTTTCCTGTTTTTTAGCAATTAATATTTCATGAGAACCTTTTGTGATTTCGTTCTTTTTACATTTATATTATACGCCCACGGGTGTGTGTAGGATTATTCTGACGTAGCTTGAAGTACGTGGTTGCTTCATGAATGACCATTGGTAATTTTAGAGTTATACATTAATGTAGCAGAAAGCAATCCTGGCATTTGTACTTGGCTCAGAAGAAAATAAACATGACGAACACTTCAGGTTATAATTTTTTAATATGAAGTTGTATGAAGAATCTTTGAATGCTAGTCTGTGAAAGCAGAAATTCTGAATGTGAGTTAGTTTAAAACAAGTTTATTATGTCATTCATTGACAACTCCAACATATAGGACAGTAGCAGAGAACTGTGTGTTTCGTCTCGTCACTAATTGAATTCCGCAATCCATTTCTCGTCACTTACTGCTAATTTTTTCTGCCATTACCTGTTAGCATTTAAGGAAATTTAATTTACGCCAAGTGTGCGCAAACTAAATGCATGCTGCTAAATGCATGTGCATGCTTAATGCATTCGGGCCCGCGGCCAGATTGTCGGAAGGGGTACGTGAAGACTTGCTTCGTTACGCGTGCGACTGTTAAGAAAATTTGTCACGTTTCGTCCACCATTCAGCTTCAGTGTTCGCGTCAACTTGCGTTTAAGCAAGTCTATCACAGCGATATCCAAAATGGCTCAGCTTAACAGAGCCGAGAGGAAATCCAATTTCACACACTCGTGTTTGAGATACTGGGAGTCGTGTCACCGAAAATTGATTCCATTTCATGGCGGTTGCCTTTGAGTGGGTTTATACACTAGGGATGAGTCTCCTCATCTCACATCTATTCAGCCCGACTCCCGCCCAGACACCTTATTAGGTCCGTGAGAATCTAGTTTATTGTCACACACAACTGATATGTTTCCTAGACGCATCTCTGGTTTGCACGCCAGATAAATCACATACGCTCGGAAATGTTGGTTAAGATGAAAATTGCCTGCTCGATGTAATCATCGCGCTGGGAGTTAGGCCCGTTTCCCGGTTTACTGATAAATGTCACGTTATTTCTTTGGCGACCGGCTGTCACTTATGCAGTTGTCATTTCTCTCATATTACTGTTGTTGACTGTCAACCGTGGTTTGGTTTGACAATAAATTATCAGGAGCAATCATGATTGCAGCAAGTGTCAGTGTCAGCACAATTCCTCTGTCTACCGTGTTCATTTATGGAGATTTCAATGTGATTTCAGTTACCATCGAAATCTGGAAAAGTTACGGGTAAAATGAGTGGATTTTTATTTAGTTGAATTACAAATTAAATGTCTGCACCATACTTAAATAATTAAATTTAGTCTAAGTGTTTTTTCATGGTAGTTAACAAAAGTGATTAAAATTCATTGTGTGTGTTAGTTACAGTATTTGAGTATGATTAGTTACACATGTGATTATTACAATATTTGATTCTAACCAAATTCATATCAGTTAGCCCTACAATATTGATTACAGTCAGCTATGTGTCAGTTACATTATTCGATTGTAATTCATTAATCATATTTGTTATTTTATTGTAACAAATTACACAAAGTACTTAAATAACTTATTTTATTCAGTGTGTTATTTACAATATTGATTACAGTCAGCTATGTGTCAGTTACATTATTCGATTGTAATTCATTAATCATATTTGTTATTTTATTGTAACACATTACACAAAGTACTTAAATAACTTATTTTATTCAGTGTGTTATTTACAATATTGATTACAGTCAGCTATGTGTCAGTTACATTATTCGATTGTAATTCATTAATCATATTTGTTATTTTATTGTAACAAATTACACAAAGTACTTAAATAACTTATTTTATTCAGTGTGTTATTTACAATATTTGCAGAACTTTATAACTTCAGATTATTATAATAATTATGATTAAAACTTATAGTATAACTACATGACAAACAGTTACTTGAGCTAACATTGACATTTGAACAGAGTCACCTTCACCTACATGCAAAGTGATGACCATTCAAAATTAAACTGAAAGTTTTTTCTCAAGGTTTTTACAATAAAATAGTGATTGTTTCTTGTTTCTGACTGTTGTACGTTATTTAGCTAATAGTACTAATACTCATTCCAGCAAGCAATATATTTCGATACTTCCAAATATAAATCATTTCAAATAAGCTTTCTGTTTTCACTGGTCAACCATCTGGGTTGGTCCAGTTTCGTCCATGTTCGTCCAGTTTCGTCCATGCCCATCCACAGTTTCGTCCAGTTGCTTCCAGTTTCATCCAGTTATGTCCACTCATCAAGTTTCATCCAGTTTAATCTCCATGTTATGTGACCACAAGAAGGCAGTCCCCATGTTATCCCAGCATGACAGTGTTATTGCCTGGTCTGGTGTCTGTGCTAATTGTCTCCCTAATAGCTTGTATTGAGAATCAGTGAGCTGGGGAAACAGCAATTAGCAGGAACTAATTACATTTGCTTGAAGATGGGCAGACATCTGCAGCCCCTTGACCAGTGGTCAAGAGCACTGGTCAAGAGTCTGAGGAACAATGGGCAGTGTCCACTGTCCTCTACTGGTGGCACTGGAGAGTGAGGCAAGAGTGACTGAACTCTCCTGACGTGTTCTGGTTTCCCAGACCAGGGGTTTATAGAAATGAAATGATTGACGTAACGAGGTATGACGGACAGTGAAAGCAGTGATATTAATTGTAACTACTTCTCACATTGCAGTGTCTGCGACCGTGCAGTCAGCCATTCGTCAACCTCAACCTGTGCCAAAGTGTGTGTGAGGTAGGTGGCGTTGCCAGAAACTTTTGCTTTGTTTATCTCTAAATTAAATTAAGTTTGAGTGTACGACCTGATACATGTTGTTTTCTGCCTGTGGAATAATGTTATTTGCTGCAAGTCATGTTGAGGCAGCAATCATTTTGTAAATAATTTTTTGTCTGCAGAGTCATTTTGTGAAAATGATGATCAATTTGAGACTTGGTTCATGAACCATTATTACTTGTGAATTTACATTTGTGAGAGTTATTTATGAGCTTGCTCAAGTTTTGTGAATCGTTTTGTGAGTGAAGTCTGCGCGTGAGTTTAAGGTCATGATGTATGAGTCTTCCGTTTGCTGCGTGAGTTGCTAAGTGAAGAATTCATCACCAGACAACTAGACACCCCGACTGAAAAAGTTGGACTGTGACTGTTAGGTACCTTTAATGCAAAACAAACAATCTTTCACATGCTTCTTTTTGTGCCAGGTTTAAGTGTTCGCTCAATTAACACAAACAATGTGATTGATAGCTGAAGCAATGCTTGATCTGCTTGATCGCACCCTTCATTCGTTGATGCCATCGTTATAAATTGGCGTCATTAATGAAAGCATTGAATCATCAACATGACAAATTGTCCAGCTGTTGTCTTGTCCAAAATAGCTCCCAGAGCAATATTTGGTGACAGGAGAGACAGAGGAAAGGATGACTAATCGGCAGATTAAGAACAACGTGTTAAATGTACAACGTGTTAAATGTACAACGTGTTAAATGTACAACGTGTTAAATGTACAACGTGTTAAATGTACAACGTGTTAAATGTACAACAGGTTAAATATACAACGGGTTAAATGTACAACATGTTGTAGTTCTTATTGTAAAATCAAGATAGGAAAATGATATAGCATAAACTAAATGTATATATTCATAACATATATCATCATGTTATACTATACTGCGTCCTGTGATTTTATGATGAAAAGAAGATCAGAGGAATCAAGAAGAAATGAGAGAAACCAGTTGAATGATAAATTGGTGACAATAATGAAAGCAAGGGAGAGCGGTAATTAAATCAGTAGTGTAACAAATTGTTTAAGTAGATATGTGGACAGGTCCTGGATCAATGTGACCCTGAGTTGTGTTTGGTGACAAGGACAAAGGCAGAGAGAGACAGAGGGATGGGTAGGCATTGATAGGCTATGAAGAAGGGATGGGTAGGCACCGATAGGCTATGAAGAAGGAATGAGTTTGCTGCAAGAAGAGTCAGGAACTGATGGCTCAGAAAGACAGAAGCATGCCTTGTCTTTGTAAGTGCCAATTACTGCCCAGGCCAAGGAATACCAAATGAGTGTTGGACACCAGTGGTCAGTTCCCTTAGTGCTGACTCCCGGCCAGTTGACACAAGTCAGACATGATAACCACTCAGAAGCTACTTGCTCATGTACAAAGCTAGAAGCCCCCAGGGGGGTCGAGCAGTGTGACCACCCTGAATTAAGCCCTGTGCATTCTAGTCAGGATGCCTGATTGACGCCTGACTGGGAGGCAATGCAATTTGTCAAAACCAGGGCAATCCTGGGGGATGTATGATTACTCAGAACTCTTATTGACCACACCAGATGGAGCCAGTTGTCTTACTTGTCGTTTTAATTGAACCAGCTCAAATTTATGTAGACTTTACCTTGAATAATATGCAGGAAAGACATTATGCATGTGTACATGCACTCAGGCATCCATGTGTGGCTCACTACCTCACATGTGTACATGCACACACACACACACATACAGTATGTGTGGCTCACCACCTCACATGTGTACAAGCACACACACATACAGTATGTGTGGCTCACTACCTCACATGTGTACATGCACTCAGGCATCCATGTGTGGCTCACTACCTCACATGTGTACATGCACACACACATACAGTATGTGTGGCCCACCACCTCACATGTGTACATGCACACACACACATACAGTATGTTTAGCTCACTACCTCACATGTGTACATGCACACACACATACAGTATGTGTAGCTCACTACCTCACATGTGTACATGCCCACACACACATACAGTATGTGTAGCTCACTACCTCACATGTGTACATGCACACACACACACATACAGTATGTGTGGCTCACCACCTCACATGTGTACATGCACACACACACATACAGTATGTGTGGCTCACTACCTCACATGTGTACATGCACACACACATACAGTATGTTTACCTCACTACCTCACATGTGTACATGCACACACACATACAGTATGTGTAGCTCACTACCTCACATGTGTACATGCACACACACACATACAGTATGTTTAGCTCACTACCTCACATGTGTACATGCACACACACATACAGTATGTGTAGCTCACTACCTCACATGTGTACATGCACACACACACATACAGTATGTGTAGCTCACTACCTCACATGTGTACATGCACACACAC
>CM034538.1:193855-265613 GCA_020002185.1 Paraescarpia echinospica | reverse complement strand
CTAATTAGTACTAATTAATTATTACAGTAATTAGTACTAGTGTTTTCACTAGAGGGTAGCACTAGCAGTTTTACTAATTAGCACTAATTATTCGCTAATTACTTATTATACTAATGAGTAGTAATTAATTATTACAGTAATTAGTACTAGTGTTTTCACTAGAGGGTAGCACTAGCAGTTTTACTAATTAGCACTAATTAATACTAATTATTATTCTCGCTAATTAATGCACACACTAATTAATACTAATTAGTATTCTCGCTAGAGGGCGCGCACGCGTCATCGTGTGTGGTCTATCAATCAGCAATCAATCACGTTTTTTATAAGTAACATTCCTGAATGCAGTAATTAGTACTAGTGTTTTCACTAGAAGGTAGCACTAGCAGTTTTACTAATTAGCACAAATTAGTACTAATTATTATTCTCGCTAATTAATGCACACACTAATTAATACTAATTAGTATTCTCGCTAGAGGGCGCGCAGGCGTCATCGTGTGTGGTCTATCAATCAGCAGTCAATCACGTTTTTTATAAGTAACATTCCTGAATGCACCAAAACACCACACTAGTAATAAATAACGCGCAAAACCCTTTGATGTTTCGCCGATTTCCTTTGATGTTAGGTCATGACCTGTACCGCCAACCACATTATAACTACTGCACTACGTACGAAACAACTACGGCTAAAATAACAGCTTATTTTATGCCTTGTAAAACACGTCATACAACAGACACATGTTTAGGAAGGCTGGACAAAACGATGGGGAGAGAGTGGCGCAGTTCGTTACACGCTTACGTCAACTAGCCAACCTATGTGAATTCGGAGACCAGGTAGAGGACTTCATCAGGGACCAGGTTATCGACAACTGCTGGTCGAAGCGTCTACGGACAAAGCTGCTGGCGGAGAGGGACCTCAAATTGGAGCGCGTCCTTGAACTCGCTGCTGCAATGAAAGCGTCGGAACGGCAAGCGGCACAGAATACTGAAGGGGGTGAGCGTTCGTATATGGTAGAGGGAGCAAGGCGAAACAGCAGACCCAAACAACGAACCAAACAGCAAACACGAAGCGCCAACCGCGCCCAATGCACTCAGACAATGGCTCGGCGCAACTGAATTGTACAATATGTGGTCGACGGGGACACAGAGCTGAGGCATGTCAGTGCACTCACAATGCGAAGTGCTTCAAATGTGACAGGACTGGACATTTCAGTAAAATGTGCGGCTACCACAATACGCATGCGCAGTCACGTGCACAACCGCAATCGAAGCATGATGTCAGACACGTCAGTGAGCAGACGAGTAGCTCTGAGGAGGACTATGACAATGAATATACGGTCTCAACTGCAAATGACAGTGACAATTGACAACATCAAAACAACCATGCTGATCGATTCTGGGTCGACATGCAACATCATCAACACAGCATGCAAAGAACAGCTTGTTGAGCAGGGTGTTCCACTAACCGCATGTCGTTGCAAGATTCATCCGTACAGCTCGCCACCGATTCATGTACGTTATTAGTAAATGCTAACACCACGCTAGACGATGGCCGAGCAGTTCTCAGTGAGTTCTTGATCGTCGAAGGGACGCTACGCCATTGCTGGGTAAGGCGACAGCAGAGTCGCTGGGTCTTCTACGAGTCGGCGTGTGGCGAGTCATAGGCTCGGACGAGTACGGTCAGAACGTGGTCAATAGTTTTCCCAAATTGTGGACTGGTATTGGTTGTCTGAAGAGCGTGGAGGTAAAACTTCACATCGACAAATCGGTACATCCTGTCGCAGTGAGACACAATCGTGTTCCGTTTCACCAACAGCAGAAGGTCGCGAAGGAAATCGCCAAACTGAAAGCCGCTGACATAATAAAAAAAGTGTCAGGTCCAACAGAGTGGTGACGCCGCCTAAACCAAAAAACCCGAAGGAAATCAGGCTGTGTGTTGACACGTGAGCGGCAAACAAGGCCATTCTGCGTACGCGACACGTGACGCCAACCTTAGATGAGCTGATCACAAAGTTCAATGGCGCGACCGTCTTCAGTAAGATCGATCTGCGGTCAGGATACCATCAATTGGTATTACACCCATCCTGTCGTTACTTAACAACATTCTCAACGCTTGTGGGCCTGTCCCAGTACAAGCGACTCTCATTCGGAATAAACGCATCCGCTGAGGTATTTCAGCACGAGATTCAGATAGTCATAGAATGGGTGGCAGGAGCCGTTAATATCAGCGGCGACATCGCGGTCCTTTGTGCTGACCAGAGTGCTCACGAGAAAGCACTGAATAACGTGCTGACAGACTTCAGAATGCGGGACTCACGGCAAACCTGGAGAAATGCGAGTTTTTGTGACTTGTATTCTCTAGTGAGGAAGTCTCACCAGACCCTAAGAAGGTAGCTGACCTTCACGAGGCTAAGGAGCCGCATAACGCATCCGATGTTCGTTCAATCTCGGGCATGGCGCAGTTCAGCGCCAGGTTCATAAAGACATTTGCAACCATCACTGAGCCCTTGCGCGAGCTCACAAAGCAGACTACGGAATGGAGATGGGGTGCGAAGGAAGCAGCAGCATTCCAGGGGGTGAAAGCTGATCTAGAGGAGTCGGCAACAACTGCCTACTTCGACATGCAGAAGGACATCGAGATCGTGGTCGATGCAAGCCCAGTCGGGTTAGCAGCATTGCTGGTCCATGAGGAGCGTGTAGTCATACATGCTATTAGGCCATTGACCAATGTCAAGACGCGCTACAGTCAGACAGAGCGCGAAGATTTGGCTGTAGTCTGGGCGTGCGAGCACTTCGACAGGTTCATCCAGGGTGCGCCTAGATTCACGGTCATCAGCTTCCACAAGCCTCTTGAGGCCATCTGGCAGAAGACAAGGCCTCCGCTGCGGATCGAATTTTGGGGACTACGCCTCCAGCCCTACAACATGATCATAAAGTATTGTCCCGGCGCCAGCAACCCCGCTGATTACATGTCCCGGCACCCGGCCAAATCAAACATCAAACAGAGTCGTGAACAGCAGATGGCAGAACATTATGTGAACGCACTAGCTTCCGTTGCAACAGCGATTGCACTGACTGTCGAAGAGGTGGAGCGAGAAACGGCCAAAGACGCAACACTTCAGGATGTCATCAAGCTAGTGCAGACGAGCAAATGGCATGACATTGTGCTGTATCAGGGAACCGGTGTCAACTATGAGCATCTGTGCAGCTACAACAAAGTGAGAGACGCCTTGACAGTCAATGAACGTGCTGATTTGGTGATGCGAGACTACCAGATTGTCATTCCTAGCACTCTACAGAAACGCGCCATCGAAATAGCGCATGAGGGACATCAAGGAATGTTCAAAACAAAAGCATTACTACGCTCGAAAGTGTGGTTCCCCGGAATCAACGCGGCGATAGAAGAAACAATTAAAAGATGCATTCCGTGTCAGGCGAATACTACACGTCGAGATACACAACCGCTGACGATGTCGACACTACCAAGAGGTCCTGGCTGGCTGGGATCAGCATAGACTTCTGCGGGCCACTTCCCACAGGATAAAATCTACTAGTAATGGTGGATGAGTTCTCGCGCTTCCCAGTAGTAAAGGTCGTGAGGAACAACTCGGCAGAGACGGTGATCCCTGTAGTCGACGATGTGTTTAGCCTTCTTGCCTACCCAGAGGTCGTGAAGTCAGACAACGGGCCGCCATTCAACGGACACGCCTGGAAGTCGCAAGATAACGCCACTCTGGCCTCAGGCAAACGCTCATGCAGAGGCTTTCAACAAATCACTCATGAAAGCACTGAAGGCAGCCAACATCAGTGGAAGAGCATGGTGGATAGAGATGCGACAGTTTCTGCGAGCTTATCGATGTACTCCCCATGTGACGACAGCGTTCACTCCGCATCGACTAATATTCAGACGAAATCCTCGCACCAATCTGTCCGAAGTCAGGCAACACATGTCTGCTGACGACAAGGCCGTGAGAAAGAAGGACGCCGCATGAAAACACGAGCCGACAAGAGGTCGAGAGCGAAAACGTCAAACCTCAGCGAGGGCGACGTTGTGCTCGTACGGCGACACGAGAAAGGCAAACTGTCCACACCGTTTGACCCAAATCCGTTAGTTATGACCAGTCGGAAGGGTTCAATGGTAACTGCTCGTTGCGCTAACGGATCGCGAGTGACGAGAAACACGTCAAAGTTTCGCCTACTTCCGTTCGAGTCACCGTTAAATGAAGACGACGTCGAAGATGACTTCGATGACGAGAGCGAGTTAGCAGGCAATCCAGAGACAACGCTGCCTATGGCGGACGACGACATCCCGATGTCGCCTGTCATGGTAAGCGAACCGAGAAGATCGTCGCGTCTTCGTAAGCCGCCACAACGGCTGCTCGAACTTATGTAGACACTCGCATACATCACTGACTATGTCTTTATTATACTTTAATACTTCTTTAGTTTATTAGGAACAGTCCGTGTTTGTGACATTTCTTATTTTAGGGAGGGATGTACTATCGCGACAGTAAAGTGTCGCCACCTGTTATACATAGCTGCTATGATATTTACGAAGACAAATATTACAGTAGGACAGTCCCCGGATAATGACGGAGTGGAGCATGTTACTGTTTGCGTTGCCATCAATAAAGTATACAAACCACCTTTGTCTGATACACTATTACACACATTTAATGTAAAGTGATGACCTATCGCACACGCGCAATGAGTGTAATTTGTGAGGAATCGATGCATGGTTGCTTCAAAACAAAGTGCACTTTGGAACTATTTCATAGTGGTCTACGAAGGCTATTCAGTATTTTAACTAGTCTGAAACTATTGGCGCACTGTGTGAGATATATTAACCTCTGAAATATGAATCATTTTATTTATTTTAAAAATGCCGGCAAACAAAATCAGTTCTAAATTTCAAACAACTGTAGCCCGAAAACTGCGATGGGTAGGATGTTCGTTTTTTATTCTTGCATATCTTCCTAAGGGCTTTCACCAAGCTGTTTCATTAAAAGTGAAGAGATGACTGCAACGCCCATTGGTCGTGGACTCACGCGGAATGACCTCCAAGTGTGAATCACAGTTTGAATTAGGTACAACTGTGGGGCGCAGTGACCAAGTGGCTAGAATGCTGTAATGTCGATCGGAGGAACCGAGTTTCGAACCGTGGTGCCGGCGGTCGGTGGTTCGGTATTGGTCTTCTACATATTGAGGGGCAAGGAATCCAATAGGATCAATTATAATCACATAAGCATAATGAAATTACTAGTTTGTGACAGTTATACATGTTAAAACTGAATAATATACATGTAGCATTGCGTGTAAACACGTGTTTTGTTCACTTTTTTGAGATTTGCAAAACAAACTGTGCATTTTTGGAAACGTTATGATATAATCAATCTAAAAACCAATGTTTACATTTTAAAGTATATATGACGGCCGCCTTGGATTTTTAAAATGGTAGACACTGAAAACCTGTATTTCCAGGAATGGGAAGCACAGACATTCGAGAATGCCATGTTCAGATCCATGATGATGTACCTGCATCGAGTGGAGACGATTCTGTTCTTTGTAGCAGCAACATGTAACGCAGACCCAAACCTCCATCTTGAAGCAGGAGAAGAATTGAGCAAGTCGTTCTTTGATATGGATCGAAAAAGGTACAAGAGACTCTGGCCACGTTACACAGCTGACATGTACCATTTCAATGATCGCCTTGGGTGCTAGAAGGATGTCAGTTGTGGTTGGCGTCAGCTGTCCATCAGCAGTCTTGTGGTAGCCATTCTTCAGTGGGTCCAAAACACCTGCCTAGCAATGCTGTCCACACACTGTAGCCTGCAAGTGTACTCTCAGTATGTGCTGGTTGAGCGCCCCAATTGTGGGTGGCAGCTTGTGTGTTTACAGAAGAGGTGCCATGGCAGTTATGGAATGCGCTTGACCTGGATGCCCTTGGGAAAATATGTAGCGCATACGAATTTAGCCAAGGAAGACTGCATATCTTCGGTCACTTCACTGGCTGCTGATAACATAATAAGGGCATCTACCACGTCAGCGCCGGCCTCAAGAAATAATTTGTATCACGTAGCCTAGTCTATCACTTCGAGGCTATATTTGGCGGAGATAGATCGTTGAAATTGGTGGTGTATCAAAGTTCATAAGCAAGTGGAATTACTGATTGATAAGTATTATTCTTGCCTTAATATCATTCATAAAGTAGCAGTAAACATATATTGAGTAGCAGTTGTGCTTAAAGTTAGTTAGATAAAGTATTTTAGGACACTTTAGTCTAGTGAGTGATAATAGGGTACGTTAGCTTACGGCTACGATAAGTTTGTAAACAAGATTTAACAAACCTCGTTATGTGGTAGAATATATAGGTGATAAAGTAACAACCATAAACTACCTACATAAGATAATATCTGTGTAAATCTGTACCTGCTAGACATTTTGATAAGGTAGCTTTGTTGTTAAAATTAAGCATTTGCGATAATCGGGCGAACTAAGTTTATGTAGCTAGTGTCTCTCTTATTCGCTAGGGCGCTGTATAACCTAAATAAATAAGGCAGTCTAGCGTACGCAATCTTACGTAAAGTGTAACATTTGTGCACAGAAAACAGTCTTCTTAAAGACTACATAGACAGTGAATAGTGTAAACACAGTTGACAAAACTATTTTAAATAGCTAATTAGATTATTATTATTAAATAAATTCTGATATGGCGCCTTGCAAGCGGCAAGTCAAGGCAAAGAGACACTTGGTGTGCGACGACTGCCACAGTTGGGTAGATTTTGCCTTATCCGGCTGTACGAAGTCATGGACAGAAACCAAGGAAGAGGGATTCACCTTTCAGTGCGTGGGGTGTTGGAAGGTGAAATGTCTGGAGAAAGAGGTAGCTAGGTTGGTAGATATTGTGAAGGGGATGGAGATGAGAATCAGCAAGGAGACAGATGGAATGGAGAGAGACGACAGGGATAAAGTTGGGAATACTGTGAAACTGAAGGAGCAGAGTAGTGGCAACAAGACCGAGGAAAGGAGACTGAGAGGAGGGAAGGTGATCGGAGGGGAAGAAAGTGGAGGATCGACGGCAGGAAATGTGACAGGTGTGAAGGTGGCAGGAGAGAAAGTGACCGTAGAGAAAGAGGTAGGAGGGAAAAAGAGACGGGAGAGGAGAGAAGGAAATGCAATGGGAGGAAAGATGACGGGAAGAAAGGAAGTGAGAGTACATGTGACAGAAGAGAAGTCGGGAGGGACGATGACAGGAAGAAAGGTGACAAGAGAAACAGCGTCAGGAAAGAATGGAACGGACGAGATTGTGACGGGAGAGCAGAAGACAGGGGAACAAGATTACAACCAGACAGATGCAAACCGTAGAAAGAGCTACACTGAGGCAGTGATTGAGGGGGCAATGAGGAAAGAGAGGGTGTTTATGGGCGATTCGATTATGAGAAAGACAGATAAGACTCTAAGCGAGGGGGAGGACGTCGTTGTTTGTCTACCGGGGGCTAGGATAGAACATGTAACTGAAAGGGTAGAGAAGGTACTGGGGCATGGCAAGGGAGGGTCTATACTAGTACATGTAGGGACAAATAACGCAGAGAGGGAGGGAACAACTGGGATAGTTCAGAAGTACAGACAGTTAGTGAAGAAGTTAAAGAAGACAAGAGTAGAACAGATTATCCTCTCAGGAATTTTGCCAGTAATGGGAGGAAGGGGGCCGACATATAGAAACTGCAAGAGGATGGCGATCAACGCACTAGTTGAGCAGATGTGTAAAGAAGAGGGGGTGGGATTCGTAGATTTATGGGGATACTTTGTTGGGAGGGAAGATATGTACATGAGAGATGGCCTACATCTAAGTGGAAAGGGGGCAGCAGTTTTCTCAGAGAACTTGCTGCAATCTGTTGACAGTGGGACAGGCTGCATCTATTTAAACTAGATTCGCAGGGGGGATTCACAGAGAAGCCTGAAACTGGAGGCATAGATAAAGACAGCAGAAATAATCGGCAAAGAACAGCCTGGAAAACTGTTCTGAATCAGGATATAAATGCATTTGTTTAAATGCAAGGAGCATAGTAAACAAAAGAAGTGAACTAAACATTATGGTAGAAGATATTGACCCTCACATAATAGGTATAACCGAATCGTGGGCCACCACTGATATATCAGATGCCGAATTGGGACTAACAGGATATGTAATGTTTAGGAAAGATAGAATAGGAAGAAAGGGAGGTGGAGTTATTTTATATATTAAAGAATCTATCCAGGCTTATAAAATAAAATTAGAAAGAGAAGCAGATTGCGAAGAAGCTGTTTGGTGTAACATAGTTACAGGAAACTCAACGTTAACAGTTGGGTTAGTTTATCGAAGTCCAAACATAAGCATAGAAGAGAATGAAAAAATACAAAACGCTATAAGGGAAGTAAGCAAACGGAACTGTATTATTATGGGGGACTTTAACCATGGGCATATACAATGGAAATCTCTACAGAGTATGGGGAGTGAGGACCACAAGTTTTTAGTTTTAGTACAAGATAGTTTCCTTTCTCAACATGTGCTAGAACCAACCAGGGGAGAGAATGTGTTAGACTTAGTTTTGTCCTCACAGAAAGAATTAGTTGACAATGTCAAGATATGTGAGCCACTGGGGAGTAGTGATCACAACCAGATACATTTTACCATCAAAGTAAAATCAGAAAGGAATAGTAAAAAGCAGTATAGGAGAAATTTCCACAAAGGAAGGTATAAGGACATGAGGAAATATTTAGCAAAGATAGACTGGAATAACACACTGAAGAATAAGACAGCAACCGAATGCTGGAATATTTTAAATAGTGAAATTAAATGCATAGTCGATACATTTGTACCTTTCAAAAAACAAGGGAAACGGTCTAAAAAGAAACACTTATCGAAAGAAGCCATTAGAAAAATTAAGTATAAACAAATGATGTGGAAGTCATATAGATGTACTGGAAATGATGAAGACTACAACATTTATAAAGAAGCACTTAATCAAGCTACAGCTGAAATTAGAAATTCAAAGAGAAGCTATGAAAAAAAATTAGCTAGTAATATAAAACATGACAGTAAGAGTTTTTATGCGTATATTCGAAGCAAACAGAAAGTTCAGGATAAGGTCGGTCCTCTAGAAGATAGTGCTGGAAATACAATATCAGAGGGATTCTTAATGGCAGAAGACCTGAATGAGTATTTTAGTTCAGTGTTTACCAGGGAAGATATTAGTTCACTGCCAGTACCAGAGGCTAAGTTCAAGGGGCAGATTCAGACTATTTAGGACAGTTAGTTGTAACCTCGGAAATGGTAGCTAAGAAAATAAGGGCTATGAAGGATAATAAATCACCTGGAGTGGACGGGATTCCGCCCAAACTACTATTGGAAATTGTAGAACAAATTAGCGTACCGCTTGCAACAGTTTTCAATTTGTCATTAGAAGAGGGAGTGGTTCCTTTAGAATGGAAAGAGGCAAACATTATACCGTTATTTAAAAAAGGTTCGAGAAACAAGTCAGAGAACTATAGACCAGTGAGTTTAACATCAGTGATTTGCAAATTATTAGAAAGACTAATTAAAGATCACATGGTGGATTTTCTTGTTAAACATAACTTGATAAACCCATCTCAACATGGGTTTTAAAAGCGAGGTCATGCTTAACAAATATGTTATGTTTTTTGGAAGACATCACTAGGTGGGTAGATGAGGGATCACCAGTAGATATCATCTATTTAGATTTTCAAAAAGCTTTCGACAAAGTACCACATCAAAGATTACTCCTTAAGCTAAAGGCCCATGGCATAGGAAATGGTATAATAAACTGGATAGAAAAATGGCTGAATGACAGAAGACAACGTGTAGTAGTTGATGGGGAGGCTTCAAACTGGAAATCGGTATTGAGTGGGGTACCACAGGGATCAGTACTAGGACCTATATTATTCTTAATATATATCAACGATTTGGACGATGATATAACAAGCAAGGTGTTAAAATTTGCGGATGATACAAAAGTGTTTAGAAGGATTAAAAGTGATGGAGACAGACAGCATTTACAAGATGATCTTGATAGGTTGATCAAATGGTCTGAAAAGTGGCAAATGCTGTTCAATTTTGGGAAATGTAAATGCCTCCACACAGGTCATGGGAATGAAGAGGTAAAATATAAAATGGGGGGTACTGTTCTAAGTACTACTGTAAAAGAAAAGGACTTGGGGTTAACCATTAGTGCTGATATGAAGGTTTCAGAGCAGTGCGGAATTGCAGCGTCAAAGGGAAATCAAATCCTTGGATTAATTAGGCGAAATATAGCGTATAAGAAAAAAGAATTAATAGTACCGCTGTACAAAACAATAGTGAGGCCTCATTTAGAATATTGTATACAAGCATGGAGGCCATATCGCAAGAAGGACATAGATGTGCTAGAAAGAGTACAGAGGAGAGCGACTAAAATGTTGCCAAATCTGAGGGATCTTAGTTACGAAATACGCCTAAAAGAATGTGGTTTAACAACATTAGAGACCAGGAGATTGAGAGGAGATCACATAGAAGTGTTTAAAATATTGAATGGTTATGAAAATATTGATAGAAACATTTTTTTCTCAGTTAAGAAAAATAGAAGGACCAGAGGACATGAAGCTACATTAGTAAAGGAGCAGTGTAGATTAGATATAAGAAAGTTCTCATTCTCACAAAGGACTGTAAATGAATGGAACAGATTATCTCCTGATTGTGTTGGTGCTAGTAGCGTGAATATGTTTAAAAATAAAATCGATACACACCTTAAAAAGGCGGGATACATGTAGATAAAAAGTATTGGACTCTCGATAAGCCAAAAGGCTTCCTTGTCCACCTGCCATCCAGAGTAATTTTCTGGATGGCAATCTTGTTAAATCTTGTTAAATCTATTCTTAAAAACTTCCCTGTATTGTCGGCCCCAGAGAAGGCATGGAATGCCGGCAATCCCTTGGCCTTTTTTGTACCGACAGCTGTCCAGAATGGCTCAATCGGCAGCAGGCCGGTGCCATCGAGATCGAGGTGTTCCTCGGCAGCAGATCATAATTAGCTATGATCAACACAAGGACATCAGTGTCTGGCGAGAAGAGCATATGTAACCCATGTATTGAAATATTATAAGGACAACGTGTATTCTTACATCATGTTTTAGTTTGTAAACACCCCTGAATCTGCTTTGTAGAGCTATGTGGTGTATAAATAAATTTTATTTTGGAAATACAGGTTTTCAGTGTCCATCATTAAAAAATCCGAGATGCCGCCATGTATACCCTTAAACGTTGGTGTCCAGATTCATTATTTGATAACGTTTCAAAAAATTTACAGTTTTGTAAATCTAAAAAAAGTGGACGAAACACGTGTTTATACGCTATGCTACATGTATATTATTCAGTTATAACATGTATAACTGTCATAAACTAGTAATTTCATTATGCTTAGGTGATTGTAATTGATTCCTTGTCCCTCAATATGTAGGTTTAGCCACCAAAATCAAAAGGCTGGCTGAGATATTGAGAACTACAGGTTTTTAGTGTCCACCATTTAAAATATCCAACATGACCGCCTTATATACCTTTAAAAATGAAAACATGCTACATGTATATTATTCAGTTTTAACATGTATAACTGTCATAAACTAGTAATTTCATTATGCTTAGGTGATTGTAATTGATCCTATTTGATTCCTTGCCCCTCAATATGTAGGTTTAGCCACCAAAATAAAAAGGCTTGGTGGTTTAGCAGCTGAGATATTGAGAAATACAGGTTTTCAGTGTCCACCATTTAAAAATCCCAGATGGCCGCCTTATATATCTTTACACAATATAAACATTGGTTTTCAGATTCACTATATCCCGACTATTAATTAGGTCAAATACAAGTACTATGAAAATAAATTATCAAGTACACTTCCAAGTAGGAGTACATGTCAAGTACCATGTCAAGTACAAGTTCAAGATCATTTGAGTCATAATGATCAACAATGATATATTAATTATGGGTCAATTATTAACTATTTTGAATTTTTTTTTTTTATATATTAATTGTAGATGTAATTGGGATGGGCAATCAGTGTGTGTGTGTGTGTGTGTGTGTGTGTGTGTGTGTGTGTGCGTGCATGTGTGTGTGTGTGTGTGTGTGCATCTCGCAGACAAAACGTACATAAGTATTATAAAGTTGCATTGTAATACTCCTGTTATATACCCCAAGTCTACTTTAAAATTACTTGATATTTTAACAAGTACAGTTAACCAAGTATAAGTACTGACAAAATGGACATGTGTACCTATCCAAGCACTTCACCCAGTTCTGGTATGAATACTTTAAATAATATTCGTAGTCAGTTTAATAAAAAACATGCATTCATTTGTTGAAATAGTCAACATAATTGCTGCTACATCGAAAAGCGAAAAATGCTTTGAGCAATCCCAAAGATAAGATCATACCTTTACGTGTTAAAAAATTCTAGATTTGACCATCACTTGAATTCATTATTGGACAAGAATTAAATATATTAATAGTTTGTTTGATAATTTTTATCAAAACTACATATGAAAGTTGCTTACTTAACTGAGCTAGTATGTCGTCGTGGATTCTGTAATTAAGGTTGCTTATTCGCAACATTAATTTGAAATGAGAGTTGCAAACAAATCGAACTGAGGAGGAACTATGAGTGTTACCACTTCCACTGCGTTACAGAACTACTAAGGTACACGGTAGATCTATACTGCACATGCAATTGTCAAATTCTGCACGATACAAAGCTCTGTTTTATTTAATTTTAAATTAAGCAACCATGCAGAAACATTAATTTAATAATTATACCAAAGGAATGCGATGCATTTCTCTGAATGCAGAAATGAAGTTGATCATTGACTTTGTGCCAAACCACACGAGCAAGAAACACAAATGGTTCAAGGAAAGTCGCAAGAGCAAGACCAACTCATATGCAGACTACTATGTGTGGCACGCTGGCAGCGTTTTGGGCACTGTGAGACAGCCGCCAAACAACTGGGTGAGTTTACTGTGTTTTATGTATAACTGAGACAGCCGCCAAACAACTGGTTGAGTTTACTGTGTTTTATGTAACTGAGACAGCCGCCAAACAACTGGGTGAGTTTACTGTGTATTAAGTATAACTGAGACAGCCGCCGAACAACTGGGTGAGTTTACTGTGTTTTATGTAACTGAGACAGCCGCCAAACAACTGGGTGAGTTTACGGTGTTTTATGTATAACTGAGACAGCCGCCGAACAACTGGGTGAGCTTACTGTGTTTTATGTATAACTGAGACAGCCGCCAAACAACTGGGTGAGTTTACTGTGTTTTATGTATAACTGAGACAGCCGCCAAACAACTGGGTGAGCTTACTGTGTTTTATGTATAACTGAGACAGCCGCCCATCAACTGGGTGAGTTTACTGTGTTTTATGTAACTGAGACAGCCGCCAAATGACTGGGTGAGTTTAGTGTGTTTTATGTATAACTGAGGCAGCCGCCAAACAACTGGGTGAGTTTTCTGTGTTTTATTTAACTGAGACAGCCGCCAAACAACTTTTATGTAACTGAGACAGCCGCCAAACAACTGGGTGAGTTTTCTGTGTTTTATGTAACTGAGACATCCGCCAAACAACTTTTTATGTAACTGAGACAGCCGCCGAACAACTGGGTGAGTTTTCAGTGTTTTATGTAACTGAGACATCTGCCAAACAACTTTTTATGTAACTGAGACAGCCGCCGAACAACTGGGTGAGTTTTCTGTGTTTTATGTAACTGAGACATCCGCCAAACAACTTTTTATGTAACTGAGACATCCGCCAAACAACTTTTATGTAACTGAGACAGCCGCCGAACAACTGGGTGAGTTTTCTGTGTTTTATGTAACTGAGACATCCGCCAAACAACTTTTTATGTAACTGAGACAGCCGCCGAACAACTGGGTGAGTTTTCAGTGTTTTATGTAACTGAGACAGCCGCCAAAAACTGTTTATGTAACTGAGGCAGCCGCCAAACAACTTGGTGAGTTTTCTGTGTTTTATGTAACTGAGACAGCCGCCAAACAACTGGGTGAGTTTTCTGTGTTTTATGTAACTGAGGCAGCCGCCAAACAACTGTTTACGTAACTGAGACAGCCGTCGAACAACTGGGTGAGTTTACTGTGTATTATGTAACTGAGACAGCCGCCAAACAACTGGGTGAGTTTACTGTGTATTATGTAACTGAGACAGCCGCCAAACAACTGGGTATTAAAGAATGAGGTACAGGCAAGAGCAATTTATAACATGATGGTCCTGACATGAAGAAGCTGTAACTCACAATGATGTAGCGTGTGAACCAAATGCTGTGGTTGTTTATCAGAGGAGCATCTACGGCGGGTCTGCGTGGACCTTTGATAACCTGAGACAGGAGTTCTATCTGCATCAGTTCTTCCCTGACCAACCGGACTTGAATCTACGCAACAAGGAGGTTGTCTCCGAACTGCAGGTGGGTTGTAGTAGATGGCAGCTTCACAAAGTCTGCATTCCTATCTTAGCGCTGCCATTATGCTGTATTACCTCAAGTATTTAAGCAATTACAATAGTGGTATGTGTGTGTATCACTGGAAGTACGGCAAGTAGAATAGCAATTTATTTCTATGCAATATCATAGGATGATACCTTATTTTAGGGGATGGGCGGGCGGCCCGGTGGCCCGGCGGGTGAGGATGTGGGCGGGCGAGCGGGTGAGTGTGCGTGCGTTACAGATTTTATGTTATTAGTGTGTGTTAGTTATGCTGTGTGCCTTCAACAGAAAGTCCTCAACTACTGGCTGGAGAAGGGTGTGGACGCGTTCAACCTTGCCCACGCTGACTACCTGTTTGAGACTGATCAACTAAACGAAAATGAAGAGATTATTAATATAACAGTGGCTAATACGGTGAGTTGGTTCAGTATGGGAATTATAATTGCTTAAGGTTATTATTCGCGCTGCCTTTTTGACGTTTTAAAATTAAATTTCTTTGATATCTACATGCCATTATGCAATAGTGAATATGAGATAATATTAATGAGTTATATAATATATTCTTAAAGGTAGTACATGTTTCAGTCGGTTTAAAACACTTGTTAGATATTTTTTCAGTATGTTTTTTTCAGTTTACTCTAGTGTCCAAGGTCAATCCTAAAAAATAAATTCATTCATTTTTTCAGTATTGACATTGTCTATTCTTAGCGTAGGAGTATGTATGTGTTTATTAGGGGTATGTATGTGTTTATTAGGGGTGTGTATGTGTTTATTAGGGGTGTGTATGTGTTTATTAGGGGTATGTATGTGTTTATTAGGGGTGTGCATGTGTTTATTAGGAGTACGTATGTGTTTATTAAGCATGTAAAAAATCATGTATTTTGTTTTGTTTAACAACAGTTTGTTTATATTTAACCATTCAGTAACTTTCGACAGTTCTTCATTTATACAGGTTTGAGTGCTTTTATTGTGTGTGTTGTCAGAAAACCTTCTTAACGTGCTAGATAAAGTTGTATCATCATCACACATGATGAAATCAAACATGTACTGGTTTCTAAAAAGTCATTAATGTATATAATAAATAATAATGGACCAAGAATTGTGGAACGTCTGACTGGATTTCTTCTGTTTGTTAAATAACTTCTAAATAAATGCAATGTTGAGCCATAAATATCTTAATTTATTTAGTAAAATGTTATGGTCAATGGTATCGAAGGCCTTGGAAAGATCGAGAAATATGCTAATCGGTTCTTAATTTTGATTCATTTGTGTTATAATTCTATCAATTAATTCTTCTGCGGCATATTCAGTTGAATATTTAGGTCTAAATCCGTACTTATTATCAAACAGAAGTTTAAAGTCATTGAAATATGAAGATAACTGAATAAAAATAATTTTCTCAATAACTTTTGAAATAGAAGGAAGAAGAGCGATTGGCCTGTAATTGTCAAATAATGATGGATCGTCTTTTTTAAATATTGGTATGACTTTCGCAATTTTGAGTTTGTCCAGGAATATATCGGTATTTCAAATTTGGTTTATTAGTAACGTTAATGATTTTATGATCGCGGGTTCGATTATTTTTAACAATTTGAATGAAATGCCGTCGAAACCACAGCTGTTTTTGTGGGGAGATTTTCTATGGTTTTCTTGACAGTTTCTTTGTCAATATGTTTAAATACAAAAGCATAATTTACTTGTTTATTTAGATAATAACTATAACCTTTATTACCTTTAAAAGTGATACTACTTCCAATGGTCTGGCCTATATTTGTGAAGTAGTTATTAAATCTGTTTGCGACTATTTTTTTATTTGTAATTGTTTTGTCACTTTCTATAAAAAAAACTACAGGCAAACTTCGTTTTTCTTATTATTTCACAGAATTTAATTTAACATTTTCCAAGTATTTCTTATATCATGTTTAAATTTATTACAACGTTTTTCAAAATACATTTGCTTGGCTATACGAATGCTATTTTTTAGTATTGAGTTATACGTTTAATGGAACAAATGTGGTTAATGGAACAAATGTCATAATTAGGTGAATTTGGATTTGTTAATTTCAGTTTTTTATACAGTTTATCTCGGTATCGAATTGGTCTTAGCAAACCTTGAGTTATCGACATTGACCTTTTGTGTTTCACAAATTTGCATATACATGTTTTGTGCTCGTTTGATTTCTTGATGTATTATATTGTAATTTAAATTGACATCAGCACTATGTCGTTTATTTAATTTGTTGTAAATTACGTTTGAATTAATTTCTTTCTTGACCTTGTGCATTGCCTCGTCATTTGATATATGTATTTTAACGTATTTAGGAGGAGGTTCAGATTTCAAAGTAATATCAATAAACAAAAATACGGTTGGTGGTCAGAAAACCTTTCGGTTAGTATGCCTGCTGTACACTGTGATATAAATTTATTTTAACTTACAGAATTTTTTTATCAATTAAAGTTCCATTTGTTCTAGTGAATCTAGTAAGACAAGTGATTAGAGGGTACAAGCTATGTGATATTAATGTATCAACGAAATCACTATATGTGTCGGTTTCATTGAATTTGAGTAGGTTTATGTTAAAATCACCTGCAATCATATTTTTTTAAATTATTTTACAATAAGGAAGTAATCGATGAAAATTCATTATAAAAGTATTTAAGTTGTCATTACTTGTTGTGGGGGTCTGTATATGTTACCAATAGTTATGTTATCAATAGTTATGTTCTGTGAAAGGTTACCACCATTTACATGAATTATTAAACCTTCCCAATGTTCACACATGTTAAATAAAATGTTTACTTCAGCTCTATATTTATTGTCAATATATATAATTAGCCCTCCTTTATCACTACAGGTTTTACCCTGTGTTAGACAGTCGTAGCCATGTAAGACACATTGAGATAAGTCATCGTTTTCTGCTGTCCATGTTGCAAACATATGACAATAAATTTGAAATTACTAAGACTACGTTCTTCTACAAAAGCCTCAAGTTAATCAAATTTAGCGTTTCAGGATTAAATATTTGTGCTTAAGATACTAAAATAGTTTTGTTTACCATGACCTACTCTAATAAAGGTATCGACATCATGAAAAGATGAACGACGTATTATTGGCGGTTTATGGTTTTCAATATGATTTATATCTACAACATTTAGTAAATCATTTGTTTGAATGCCTTGTAAGAAGGAGAGAATATTTTCATCAGATGTCATTTAGGTTTACCACCACTCGTTTCTCCCTTATTAAGTTGATTAGTTTGATATTTACGTAAGTAGATAGATGAGATACACTTAGTGATATGTGCATGTGAATTATGTCTATATGTGGCACAGTTTCTTACAATTGTCAACATTGTGGTGCACTCAGTATAATTATAAGAGGTTGTTAACACTGTGGTGCTCTCTGTATAATTATATGAAGTTGTTAAGATTGTGGCGCTCTCTGTATAACTATATGGAGTTGTTAAAATTGTGGTGCTCTCTGTATAATTATATGAAGTTGTTAACATTGTGGTGCTCTCTGTATAACTATATGGAGTTGTTAAAATTGTGGTGCTCTCTGTATAACTATATGAAGTTGTTAACATTGTGGTGCTCTCTGTATAACTATATGGAGTTGTTAAACTTGTGGTGCTCTCTGTATAATTATATGAAGTTGTTAACATTGTGGTGCTCTCTTTATAGCTGTATGAAGTTGTTAACATTGTGGTGCTCTCTGTATAACTATATGAAGTTGTTAACATTGTGGTGCTCTCTGCATAACTATATGAAGTTGTTAACATTGTGGTGCTCTCTGTATAACTATATGAAGTTGTTAACATTGTGGTGCTCTCTGTATAACTATATGAAGTTGTTAACATTGTGGTGCTCTCTGTATAATTATATGAAGTTGTTAACATTGTGGTGCTCTCTTTATAGCTATATGAAGTTGTTAACATTGTGGTGCTCTCTGTATAACTATATGAAGTTGTTAACATTGTGGTGCTCTCTGTATAACTATATGAAGTTGTTAACATTGTGGTGCTCTCTGTATAACTATATGAAGTTGTTAACATTGTGGTGCTCTCTGTATAACTATATGAAGTTGTTAACATTGTGGTGCTCTCTGTATAACTATATGAAGTTGTTAACATTGTGGTGCTCTCTGTATAACTATATGAAGTTGTTAACATTGTGGTGCTCTCTGTATAACTATATGAAGTTGTTAACATTGTGGTGCTCTCTGTATAACTATATGAAGTTGTTAACATTGTGGTGCTCTCTGTATAACTATATGAAGTTGTTAACATTGTGGTGCTCTCTGTATAACTAAATGAATTTGTTAACATTGTGGTGCTCTCTGTATAATTATATGAAGTTGTTAACATTGTGGTGCTCTCTGTATAACTATATGAAGTTGTTAACATTGTGGTGCTCTCTGTATAATTATATGAAATTTTTAACATTGTGGTGCTCTCTGTATATTTATATGAAATTGTTAAGATGGACATCTTGACGTTTGGTATGGTATATCATGAGCAGAGCATTAACCATTAATATCAGCGTCTCATTCTTCAAGTGAAATAATAATAAATTGTAACAACAAATTAACATGAACATGATAAAGAGTAATACAAATAATAGAAAGCAGGACTGCTCCTGAGATATCATCAACTGATGATCTGGTGAGGTAAGTAAAGTTAAGAGAAATTTAGTGTTACAAATAAAACACCATAAAGGAAGATACACAATAAGTTTAGAAAAAAAACTTAAAAATAAAACTACCCAGTTGGATTCAATGAGAAGGCATAATAACGGAAAATGAATAAAATATTACAAGTTACGATTTGTACCTAAAATAAATTACAGGGCTTTACTCTGAGATCAATCAAAATCGTTTAACTTGCGTATGTAACCTTTAAAAATAAAATACGTGTAACCTTTAAAAATAAAATATGTGTATATCTAAAATGAGCTCACTCAACAGTATGAATAAGTACGTTAGTAAAGCCCCCCAATTATTTTATCATGACATTTCTGGGATCATATGACTATGAAACATAAATATTGTTGTAATCATAAACAAAAACATAGCCATATTGGTCATATAAATGATGTACTGTAGATACATAAGACACAATCTACTACCACCGTCATCGGCGTCACTTCACATTAGTCTTTACTTTGAGAATTTGTCCAGGTCCTCGCAGTGGAACTTCACCACGACGCCACGCGGGCGTCCTCAGTCGTTTTTTCTTCCGATACGGTGGCAACGAACAATTTCAGACGACGCAAGTAGGGGGTAGGCCGATCTCATTGTTTATTAGGCCAATGATGTCCGCCTCGAGGTCTTCCCCGCCCTCCGATTCCTTCAGTCCATGGAACTGGATACTGCCTCGCGTGAGTATTGCTCCAGATCGTCCAGATCGGACTCCAGTTTACATACTTTTTGCTCCAGTTCTCCAATCCTGGCATCTCTGGATTCAACGCACTTTGACAGTTAATCGATTTTCTTGGCCATATTGTCGATTTTGTCAGCCAAGTCTTGTGGGTATGATATCGTTTTCATCTTCAACAAAACAGTTTCGTCACACAGAATTTCATGTATAATCAATTTAAAATGATCAGGGTCAAAGAGTGATTCTTCCCCTTGGGAACCTTTCTTTCTAGGCTGCGGCATCGTCAGTTTATGCTCACCTGTTTGCGGCTAGAGTCGAACTGCACTACCATATAATGTCTATTGTTGTCTATTGTCTGTCCACGGCGCCAACGATCGAGCACGAGCGGTCAGCAGCTGATTGTTAGCAGGTGCGAGGAGTTTGCTTTGTCAACCAGACTTCAGGCTAAAAAATAGTTATCACTAGCCCGCGCATGCTTGATAATCAGAATGTTAAATCTGAGAATATCGGTTGACAACAGTGTCACTAAATGAAGCGATCCAACTGAGTGCATAATTATAAACCAACTGAGCTAAATCTAGTCACTCATTCGACAATTTAAACATGTAAAACGCCTCACTTGGCAACATCACCTAAACACCGATTCTTATACTATCGGCCATCTTGTAGCAAATCTAATACCCTATGAACGATGTTGTTGTTGCCATCCCAAACAATGTATTTATTGATACGATAACGTTGGATTATTGCAAGTGCGTCTCCCCCAAGGCACCAACATCCCTTCAGCCTCTTTCTCTCTTGAACCACTTCCTTTATCTATTCGTATCTCATCTAACAATGTATTTAAGAAAACACAACAATTGCTATTTAGAGTTATTTACATACATGTTTTGATATGCTTCTTTTCTAGAGTGTGTTTCTGCTACCTGAAATAACTTCTTCCGTCGCCATTATCCCTCACGGGGTCGGCCTAAAGTGTAGGAGTCGTCGCCACTTTTTCCGGTCTTGCACGTCTTCTTCTTTCAGCCCCCTCAACACCATGTCCTTCTTCACACTGTCTTTCTACCTATTTGCTGGTCTCCCTCTTTTTTTCTTCCCAGGGACTGGCAAGTCTGCTGCTGTTCTCAGATAGTGCTCTTCCTCTCTTCTCTGGACGTGGCCATACCAGCGAAGCCGGGCATCTTTCAACTTCTCTTCTATGCCCTCAACAGCCGTCAGCTGTCGCACCTCCTCATTTGTTTTCTCTTCCCTGAGCGAGATGTTCTTCACCCATGTGATCATCCTCATCTCAGTTCACATGAGGAGGAGCTCTTCTTTTCTCTTCTGGGTCAATGTCTCCGCTCCGGACATAAGGACTGGCTGAATCACCGTCCTGTAGATCTTGACCTTTAGCTTGTGTGGTAACCTGCGGTCACAAATGACTCCACTTGTTTCCATCCACTTCTGCCAGGCTGTCTTGACTCTTGCCTTGACAGCCATTTCACAGCCTCCGTCCTCCTGTAACACAGATCCTAGGTACTTGAATTCGGTGATTTGGTTTAACTTCTCTCCATGGATGTCAACTATCTACAAAACCAGCCAGACAAGCCAAACAACTTCGGTCGTTTAGTTCGAAATTGCTATCTGTTCCTAGAGTTAAGACAAAGGCTGGAACTCGAGCTTTTTCAGTTGCCGCGCCAACTATATGGAATTCGCTTCCCGTTAATGTTAAATTAGCAGAAAATATTGTTACATTTCGTCGTCACCTCAAAACCTATTTTTTCAATATTGCCTATCCTCCCTAGCTTCCTAGCACATCCATCCATTTGTTGACGAATTTCGCCTAGCACACGAGTACGAGAATGCTTAATCCTTTGGTTTTGGTGCGCCACTGAGCTCGGATTGTCTGAGGATATTGGCGCTTAAGAAGTTATTTATTATTATTATTATCTTGACTCTGCTTTTTATCGCTCCTCTCGAACTGACTAGAACTTCCATCTTTCTTCCGTCTTTGCTTTATGGTACCCTGCCATGTATTTGTGTGTGTGTGTGTGTGTGTGTGTGTGTGTGTGTGTGTGTGTGTGTGTGTGTGTGTGTGCATGTGTGTAAATTTACAATTTCTGATGAGTCATCATCATGAAGTAACCAATTGTCCTGGATGTCTAATTGAATGGACTAATTGAATTTAATGGACTAATTGAATTGAATGGCCAGAACTGAGTTGTGCTGAATTAATTTTATAAAATAAGAAATTATGTACTGTACTGATAATGTAGACGTAAATTAATTGATTATCACCGCTGTTTTATGTTGTGTTAAACTTACTTGAAAGTATGTAATCTATTAAACTCAATACATGGATGTCGTGGTCTCAGCCAATAGGCCTGTTATAAATGATGCCTCTCTTTGTTTTGGAGGCATGTTGTAAATTATGTCTATGTTTTTGCAAGAGGCATGTTGTAAATTATGCATGTTTGTTTAAGAAGCATATTGTTCTTATGGAGGTTGCGTATACACGTGCACTTGCAGAGCTGTCCACTATCTCTACGTGATTTTTACCGTACCACGCACGTCATAGGCGCTGAAATGTGTGCAGGGTAACTATCCCGGGCATGGGAAAGGTTAGGTGAGTTAACTGCGTAGAAGAAGAGTGACATTTCGTCGTATTTGCCAGATATTTAATGGTGCAATCTGAAACGGGTCAGTTATCGTCCATGAATGCTTCCCTAGGACTACGTCGCTCTTGACCAGACATAACAACCGACCAAGGTTACGTAACAACTACCGAGGCCCAACAACAATCGCTACACCTGTGATTACACAACATCCACCACAGTTCCGAACATGCCACCAAAGACACGTCGAAACAGTTCGGACGATCCGGAGGCCCTCCTGGCATTACGTCTAATCGAGTTACTGAGTGACGATGCCGTATTGGCGAAACTCAAAAGTGCGTTATATCCACGTGACATTGCGGAAAAACTCGATACTCTAAACGGTCGCATCGAACATTTGACAAAAAAATACGAGCGAAGGACTCGCGAATTGCCGAGCTGGAAACGAAGGTCGACACGCTTGAGCAATCAGCTGACAAACTTGAACAATACACTGGTCGCCCAAACTTAACTTTCCACGGCATCGCTTAAAGAAGCGAGGGTGAGGACACTGACACCATAGTGCTTGACATTATTAATGACAAGATGAAAACTACGCCGCCACTAACTATAGAAGACATAGAGCGAAGCCATCGCCTTGGCGCTAAACGAGCCACGGGGTCCCGTCCAATCATTGTGCGCTTTAAGACAGAGCGAAAGCGTGAAAACGTTTTCCGCAGTCGCTTTAACCTGAAAGACTACAACAGAAGAATTAGCAATGCACGGGTCTTCGTTAACGAAGATTTAACAAGTCGTAGGTCAATGTTGGCTTATGAATGCAGAAAAGTGAAAAACCAAAAATAAGATCAACGACTGCTGGACTGCCAACGTCAAAATTATGGTCAAAGACCTCAGCAATAAAATCAAAGAAATCACATGTGTAAATGATTTCCAGTTGTACATATGTAAGTGATCACCAGTTGTACATCTGTAAATGATCTCCAATTGTACGTTATTGTCAATGAAAGCATTGATAACTTGATAATCTGTAATACATTCAAGATTATTGTGTGATTCTATTTTTTATGTGATTCTATTTTTTTATGTATTTCTATATTTATAGTTGATCCATTGTTCTTCATACTATGACATCGATATGTTTCACAAGTTAGCACATAAAAATACTGATAATTTTAGTATCCTAAGCTTAAATATTCAATCCATTAATGCTAAATTTAATGAACTTTTTATAGAGCTTCTAAATACTAAACAATTTAAATTTAGCATTATATGTTTGCAAGAAATATGAAAGTCAAATAATGATGATTTATCTCAATTCAGTTTACACGGATGTGATCTAATTGCTCAGGGGAAACATTGTAGTGTCAAAGGGGGTTTAATAATTTACGTAGATAATAAATATAAATATAATGTACTTAAGAATATCAACATGTATAAACATTGGGAGGGGTTAGTAATTCAAGTAACTGGAGGCAGCTTATCAAAAACACTTACTATTGGAAACATATACAGACCGCCTAGGTAATTAAATCAAAATATTATAGATTTCATAGCTGAATTTTCAACAACAATGAAAGTTGTAATAATCTAATAATTTCAGGCGATTTCAACATCAATCTACTTAAAATAAACGAGAACAAAATATATAGTGAATTTTTTGATACTATAATTTCATACAGTCTCTATCCACAAATTACCTTTCCAACTCGCTTTACCAGAACTAACGGAACACTGATAGACAACGTTTTCAGTAAATTAAATAAACCAATATTAGATAGCACTGCAGGAATCTTCACTAATACCCTTTCTGATCATCAACCTTACTTCCTAATCATGAATATCAACGTAAAATCTAAACCTCCTCCAAAATTTGTTCGAGTAAATCTACAAAATAAGGCAGCTACGCATAACGTTAAACTTGAGATAAATTAGGATGCAATGTATAACAAACTAAACAAATCTCCTACGGCTGACCCCAATTTAAATTATAACATAATACACGAAGAAATTATGCATGCTAAGAATAAGCATATGCCTGTTAAAATCATGAAATATAATAAATACAAACATAAGCATTCAACCTGGATCACACACGGTCTTCTAAAATCAATCAAATATCGAGACTCGCTTTATAAGAAATAAAAAATGTATAATCCAAATTTACCTATGTACGAAGTCTTCCTAACTAACCTAAAAACATATAACTCAATATTAAAGAAAAATATTCGTACTGCCAAACAAATGTACTTTGAGTCACGCTTTAACCGATATAAAGATGACATCAGAAATACATGGAAAACCATAAATGAATTTATCTCCAAAAATAATTCAAACAACACTGTTTTGTTTTAAAGTAACGGCATAACTATAACAGATAAAACGGTTAATGCAAACCAATTTAACAACTTTTTTTTACAAGTATAGGTCAGTCGACAGCACAAGACATTCATTACAATGGTAATAAGGATTATAATTACTACTTAAATGATAATGTCCATTCCGTTTTCAGTCTATTAAATGTTGATGAAGAAATAGTCAAGAAAACCATAGAAAGCCTTCCCAATAAAAACAGTGGTTGTGACGGTATTTCCTGTAAACTTTTGAAAATAATTGAACTCTCCATCATCAAACCATTAACCCTGGTAATAAATCAAGTAATAAATACTGGTATATTTCCCGATACACTTAAACTCGCTAAAGTAATTCCTATTGTTAAGAAAGATGACCCATCTGTTTTAACAAATTATAGACCCATATCTCTTCTTCCAACAATTTCAAATGTGATAGAGAAAATAATATCTAGTCAACTAACAGCATACTTTAATGATTCTGATCTATTTGTTAAAAATCAATATGGTTTTAGAAAAAAACACTACCGAGTAGTATGCATCACTTGAACTAATAGATAGAATAATTACACAAATTGAAAAAAATTATGTTCCTTTCAGTATTTTTCTTGACCTCTCTAAGGCCTTCGATACAATTGATCACTCGATGCTATTAACTAAACTAAGATATTATGGATTACAGGGTCCTACTCTAAATCTATTTAATAGCTACTTAAGCAATAAAAGACAATACACCGAATTTCAAAATGAAAGTTCTGATATCCTACCTATCACAATTGGTGTACCACAAGGATCCATTCTTGGTCCCCTATTATTCATAATATACATTAATGATTTTCCTAAAGCGAGCGAAATGTTTAACTTTATTATGTATGCCGACGATACCACCTTATTTAGCACCATCAATTATTTTCAAGGTAACTCCCCAAATAGAAATATCGAATCGGCAATAAATGATGAACTCCTTAAAATAATTGAATGGTTAAACATTAATAAATTATCATTAAACAGAAACAAATCTAAATATATTATTTTTCACATGCAAAATAAAGCTGTCGATAACTTTTACGCTCAATATAAATGGTACAAACATTGAAAGAGTAAATGAATTTAATTTTTTAGGACTTACTTTAGATAAAAATTTAAATTGGAATAAACACATTGAATAAGTATCAAACAAGTGTTCCAAAACAGTCGGCATCATAAACAGACTAAAATATGTCTTTCCCCTAGAAATTAAAATTATCTTATATAATACGTTATTTTTTATCACATATCAACTATTGTATTATGGTGTGGGGATACCAAGGTAGTCGACTGTTGAAAATACAAAAGAAAGCTATGAGAATTTTATCTATAATAAATATAATTCACACTCTGAGCCACTTTTCAAAACATTGAATATCTTAAAAATTGATGACATGTTAAAATTACATGAACTTAAGTTTTATTATAAATATGTACATCATGACCTCCATGCGTACCTATTAAATTGGAAAATAATTACAAATACTTACGTACACAATTACAACACAAGGAAAAAAACAGAGTTACACCAATTCAGAACAAAACATGAATTTGCCAAAAGATGTCTTAGATACAGTTTGCCACATGTCATTAACAATACCTCAAAGTTAGTCACAGAGAAGATTGGAACACATAGCTTCAGAAGTTTTTTGTAATTATGCAAAAAACAATTTATTAAAAAAATACGTAGATACGTGTACAATATTAAACTGCTATACATGCTATCAAAGTCATTAAAACTGTATTATTGTATGTGATATGTATGAATATGTATTGTATATATATATAAATCAGCATATAGATATTGTATTTGTGCATATACACATACATATCAAGTATATTGATGTGTACTATTGACAATTTTATTTTAACATACCATTAATACTCCAATACTTACATATATGTAATCAAGTAATCTCGGTTTCTTTTCTTTTCTTGCACATTTACATTTACATTTGCACTTCCTTCGGTAAAATTCAGTTGAAACAAATTATTATTGTGGCTCCTATGAGAGCGACTGTTATTGTCTTAATAGGAGTCACAGACCCCATCTAATTTGAAATTACACTGCATTTGTATATATGAATATATATGCCTAATCATGTTTCGTTAATTTGATATTATACACATATTGTAATTGGGGTCTAAATAAGACTTTCTTGTTCTTGTTCTTGTAAACTATGTCTATATTTGTTCACGAGGCTTGATGTAAATTATGTTTTCTTTGTCCACGAGGCTTGGTGTAAATTATGTATGTTTTTGTTCAGGAGGCGTGATGTAAAATATGTTTATGTTTGCTCAGGAGGTGTGTGGTAAATGGTGTCTGTGTTTTGTTCATGAGGCTTGTTATAAATTATGGCAATGTTTGTTCATGAGCCATATAGTGCATTATTGCTATGGTTGTTCATGAGCCATATAGTGCATTATTGTTATGGTTGTTCAGGAGGCATGCTTAAATGATGTCTATGTTTAAGAGGCATAACGTAAATGATGGCAATGTTTGTTCAGGAGGCGTAATGCAAATTATGTATGTTTTTCAGGAGGCGTGTTGCAAATTATGTATATTTGTTCAGGAGGCGTATTGCAAATTATGTATGTTTTTTCAGGAGGCGTGTTGCAAATTATGTATATTTGTTCAGGAGGCGTATTGCAAATTATGTATGTTTTTTCAGGAGGCATGTTGCAAATTATGTATGTTTGTTCAGGAGGCGTATTGCAAATTACGTATGTTTTTTGAGGAGGCGTGTTGCAAATGATGTATATTTGTTCAGGAGGCGTGTTGCAAATGATGTCTGTTTGTTCAGGAGGCGTGTTGCAAATGATGTCTGTTTGTTCAGGAAGCATGTTGCAAATTATGTATGTTTGTTCAGGAGGCGTACGAAGACATGCACCACAATCTCACGAAATACCAGCAAGAGACTTTCCAGATTGTGGGAGAGTGGAGCAAGGTCGTACACACTTTCCAGTCCCAGAAAATAGAGTAAGTTAAAAATCACACTTCGCTCAATACGTGTAGCAGATCATTTGCATAACGAGACTGACCCATGTGTGTTTGTATTACGGCTGACCAGTATGCGTCTGCCAATGACTGACCAGTGTGTGTTTGAACAATGATTGACCGGTGTGTGTTTGTACAAGCACTGACCGGTGTGCATTTGCACAATGACTGACCGGTGTGCATTTACAAAATGACTGACCGGTGTGCATTTGCACAATGACTGACCGGTGTGCGTTTGTACAAGCACTGACCGGTGTGCGTTTGCACAATGACTGGCCGGTGTGTGTTTGCACAATGACTGACCGGTGTGTGTTTGTACAAGCACTGACCGGTGTGCGTTGGCATAATGACTGGCCGATGTGTGTTTGTACAATGACTGACCTGTTAGTGTTTGCACAATGACTGACCAGTGTGCGTTTGCACAATGACCGGCCGGTATGTGTTTCCAAAGTGACTGACCTGTGAGTGTTTCCAAAATGACTGACCGATGTGCGTTTGCATAATGACTGACCGGTGTGTGTTTGCACAATGAGGGGGGTAACCGGTGTTTTTTTCTACAAGCACTGACCGATGTGCGTTTGCACAATGGCTGACCGGTGTGTGTTTGTACAAGCACTGACCGGTGTGCGTTGGCACAATGACTGGCCGGAGTAGTAGAGAGGGGCCTGACAACCCCGTCCAGGAATCAAACATCAAAGGACATCAAAGGGTTTTGGCTCAGTCATTCCATTTGGCTCCCTACTTATAAAAAAGAAATTATGAATGACCTCTCATAAAAATCTACTTATAAAAAATATCTTATCTTAATTGCTTGCTGACATCCTACTATATAAAAAAACAGTTTGATTAATAGACAGTTGACCCCTTTTTATAGTCGTCGCCGCGGGTTCATGTAAGTACGGTTCGTGTAAGTGTATAGTTGTATAGTGCTTACCTCTAGTGATTATGCGTAATGTTATAATAAGGCAGACAGTAGCGCCTCTAGTGCAAGGATGAGTAGATACTTATGCGTAAGGTTATAAAAATCGTGGTTATGCGTAAGGTGTAGTCAGTTTTATAATAGCAGTAACGCGTCTAGATCAGTGGTATGGAGCCTATACGTTTCGGTGGTTCGGTGTCGTTCCTGTCGAATTTTTATCCGTGTCGAGTCGCGGCGTACGGTCGGGGCTTCAGATCTGTCGAGCACGCCTATCAGTTTAGAAAAGCAATGTTTAATGAAGACGAAGAAAACGCGAAGTATATCAAAAAGGCGTGGTCGGCGTTTATAACGAAGCGACGAAGTTAAGGAATCAGGAAAACGAAAACGGGAGCCGAATGGGATGCCGTTAGGGTCGAGTGTATGAAGAGCCTGTTGATGAGCAAGTTCGGAGCGTCGAAAAAGTTGAAAGACGCCCTATTGGCTACCGGGGACGCCGAATTGGTGGAGTGGGTATCGTCAAAAGAAGCTTTTTGGGGTAGCGCCCACGGGGGGGAAAAGAAGGTCAGAATATGCTCGGCAAATTGTTGATGGAGGTGCGTTATGAATATAGAAGAAACGAATAAAAAGTCATCGCTCGTTTCCAGCTCGCCAGTCGTCGATATGGATACGTCGTTGAAGCATCCTTTTACGTGTATAGTGGCTGGACCTACGGGTTGCGGTAAGACTACTTTCGTCACTCGCCTACTACAGTTCGCTTCTTCTACGATCGAGCCGCCTCCGGAGAAAATCCTGTGGTATTACGGCCAGTGGCAAACCGCCTACGCCTCTACGACAACCGATATAGAATTCTTAGACGGTTTACTGGATCCGAAGATTTTAGACGCGAAAACGAGGACGCTTCTAGTACTCGATGACCTTATGGAAGAAACTGATAGTCGGTTCACGACCTTGTTCACTAAAAAAAAGTCATCACTGCAACACGTCCGTCGTACAGCTTCTGCAGAATCTCTTTCCAAAAGGGAAAGAAAACCGCACAATCAGCCTAAATGCGCAATACATGGTGCTATTCAAGAGTCCCCGGGACGCGGGACAAGAAGGTAAACTGGAAAAACAGATGTATCCGGGTAGACGTTCGCGTTCAGTACACCTACGTGCCGAGAGTATAAAAAGAGGGACGCGTCGCCGCGGACGTCATTCGTCAGCATGACAGGGCGCGTGAAGGAGCATATCTTAGCTCTGCAGATGTTGAATGCCTGTAAGAATATAAAGCTGAGAAAAGCCATAATCGCCAACGAACATCCCGACTTCAGTTGTAGTCTGTGCGACTGCGCGCATAACATATTGAAAGGGATTGTGAAATTGTCACCGAAACAGAAAAAAGTACTGTCAAAATACAAGAAGCATCTGCGAAAGTTGACGTCGAAACAGATCTCCGTCAAACAAAAGCGGTCGGTCTTGCAAACGGGTGCGGGCTGGTTTCTGACAGCGCTACTAGCCCCGTTAGCGAGCAGCGTCCTTCTCCCGCTGCTCAGACAGGTTATCGGGTGATGCAACACGCGAAGAAGATGGCGTTGGTAGACCCTCGGTTGGTGGAGAGTCTCCTTCCGTTAATCGACCAGCCACCGAGCACGACCATGTCGCGTGTGATGAGTAGCCTGGACAGCGACATGAAGAACGTTCTAGACCGCGCGGATTTATCCGAGCGAGAGAAGGTGGCGTCGTACAATCAACTGCTGAGTCGCTACAATACGATGGAGGTGTCTCGGGCGGCGCAACCGGTACGCGTGTCCGCGGTGAAAGGGGTGACCGAGGAGGACAAGCCGGCGCCGGCGCCGCTGCCGCCGACGGCATTGAGCGGTATAGAGCGCGAGATCGTGGAAAGCATGCCGAAAACTCTGAAAGGGAAAGCCCACTTCCTGATCGAGAAAATGAAAACCGACCTGTTGTGTCGGTGGAACGACCGCGGCGAGTTCGTGTACGACGGTAAACCTATCGCGGGAAGTAACATGGTCGATGGTGCGACAAAGGAAGAAGGCGCTACCGCCGGTTGGATGGGAGGCGTTCGGGGACCGTATGAGGCGTCTGAACGTCCCTATGGAGCTCTTCGGTAACCCCCGGCATCGAGTGTACATGCAGCAGCAGCAGCATGCGACGAAAGGGTCGGGTAAACGTCGTCGTCGCGCTAAGTCTCTAGAGCGCGATTGGGAAGAATATTAAAGAGGTTGAAACGCCCGAGCCGCTCACAAGCTAGTATGTTCCCTCGAAGGTCGGTAGTCGTTGTCGTCAGCCTCGCCGTAGTCGGAGCGGTCTTCGCTTTATATATCTGTGTATTATTTTTCGTAAATCGATCGGACTCGCCGCCACCACCATCGTCATGGTGTCCCGGAGGACTCGTGGTACGCAACGAAAGCGCCGCCGCCCTCAACAACAACGGGACCGCCTGAAACGCGCCTACATCGACCCGAAACAGGCGGGCAGTTACGTCGACGCGTTGCACCGGGCGACTGTTGTACCCAAACCGGTCGTCAAGCAGTGGCTATCGGAACAGGACGCCTACACGCTTCACAAGCCGGTCAAACGACGTTTCAAACGACGTTGCGTTATCGCAGGCGGTCGAAACCAGCAGTGGCAAGCCGATCTCGTCGACGTAGCTAAACTGAAAAAGCACAACGACGGTATAACGTTCCTATTGACGGTCATCGATGTCTTTTCGAAGCGGGCGTGGTGCGTCCTGTTGAAGAGTAAAGCCGGTGCGGCGCTCGTTAGGCCTTTGAGAAACCTGCTGCAGCAGCAGGAGCAACCGCCGAACGCGCTGCAGACCGACAAGGGGACGGAGTTTCTCAACAGACCCTTTCAGAAACTTTTGACGGAACACGGCGTCCACCACTTCGTGACGCACAACGAGGAGACTAAAGCGAGTGTCGTGGAAAGATTCAATTGGATGCTAAAGACCCGCATGTGGAGGTACTTCACGAAGCATCAAACGCTGAGATACGTAGAGCCGTTGCCGGACTTCGTGCGGTCGTACAACAACGCCTACCATCGAAGCATCGGTAGGACGCCGGCGAGTGTCACCGCCGCGAACCAGGAGAGTGTGTGGCAGCGGTTGTACGCCGGCGAGGGTCGAGGAAGCAAGCCGAAACTGCGAGAGGGAGATCGCGTACGCATCAGCAAGGCGAAGGGTCGGTTCAAGAAAGGGTACATGGCTAGCTGGAGCGAAGAGCTCTTCACCGTCGTAGAAACGCACCCGTCCGACCCTCCCGTTTACCGATTGAGGGACGAGGCCGGAACGCTACTAGACGACACTTTCTACGAACCGGAGCTGCAACGAGTAACCGTCCCGAAGGATAAACTATATCGCGTGGAGGTTGTTCTACAGCGTCGGCGACGTAGGGGAGGCTGTGCGGAGGTGTTCGTGAAATGGGGTGGCTATCTGGCTTCCTTCAACAGCTGGATCGACGCCAAGGCGCTCGTGGACTATAAAAGGTAGGCGCACCGCCTCAGTAGTCATGCGGCGTTGAAGGGTACGTGCGACTGCACAAAACGGATGATGCTGTATCTTCAGACGGTAGTCGTGCGACAATGACCGACGAGGTGACAACGACTGCCGCCGCCGCCGCATCCGTCCTTGTCGATGCGACCGATGCTATCGATGACGACCACGACTTCCGCGAACACGTTCCATTGTGTTTCTGCGGCAACGATTGCCCCGGTAGTCATGCAGCGTTTGACGCGACACTCGGGGTGCGAGCGACTGCACAAAACGGAGGATTGCAACGCGTCGTTCCTCGCGCGTATGATAAAGAGAGGATGCTGTATCGTCAGACGGCAGTCGTGCGACGATGACCGACGAGGTGACTACTACCGCCGAAGACCCCGTCGCCACATCCACCGTTGTAACAACCGTTGTCGACGCGACCGATGCCGTCGACGACATCGACGACGTCGATGACGTCGACGTCCGCGAACACGTTCCATGGCGTCTCTGCGGCAACGAATGCCCTAAAGCCGAGATCATCTTCCTGTGTCAGATCGTCGTCCTGTACACGGTTATGGTAGTCAGTATATACAATCTCGGGGCAGTGGGAAGGCGGGCTGGTGGCGTTACTATACCCGTATTCCTGATACAACGTGAGAGAAGAGGACGCGTACTTCTTCTTGGCTTGCAAGACGGGGGAGGCGGGCATTTACACCACCTCGGACGGTAGTGAAATTTACCGGCAAGGCAACATCCCTCACGGCTTTTACAACAGCGCCTACGAGTTGATGCACAAAATCAACGAGTCACTGACGAGACTGAGCATCGATAAAGTCAAGGCCCGCCTGGAGTACAGCCCCATTTCTAACCGGATGAAGCTGCGTCTATCTCGAATTTAACATACCCCCTCGGAGCCACCTGTAGAGCATACTGGGCTTCGAATCGACCGTTATCGCGAGTCCCGACGTGTTGTTGCCAGGGGACGACGCCGACGACTTCGGGCGGCGCGACTCCGTTACCTCATGCGTCGGCATCAGCACCATACCCGCCGCGTATACCTACGAGTACTAGGGGAAATATACGGTGGACATGCAGCGAGGAGTCGACACCATGTTCGTTTACACGGACATCGTGGAACCGCGCATCGTCGGTGACGTTTTCGTCCCACTCCTCCGAACCATCCCCGTCTACGATACGAACGGGCTTACTATATCGAATGTCTTCGACCGCGTACAATACGTACCTCTTCTTCGGAAACAGTTCGACTCGGCCGAGATAGATATAAGAGGCGACCTCGGTCAACCGATACCATCCGAACAAGGGAAACTCGTGGCGACGCTTCACACCAGACGCTGCAAATCTAAACTGTTTTGATGGCAGCGAGGGCCGGCCGCAACGTGTACGAGGACTACTTCACTCGACAGGTCGGCGGTAACCTACCGGTCTTCGTCGGTGGTAGAGTACAGCGGGGACACGGCTTGGGCAATCTCTTCGGGAGCCTATTTCGAAGCGCCATGCCTGTTATCAAGAGAGGGGCCTTAACGCTGGAAAAGTGCGTTCTCAATACGGGCGTGCGCGTGGCGCAGGACATCGTCGCCGGCGAGAATTTGAAACAGTTGGTAAAACGACGCGCGAAGGAGGCGGGCGCCGACCTTCTCGACGGGCTGCTGAATAAGCAGCTGCAGCAGCCGCCGCCGAAAAAGCGACGACGAAAAGCGAACGATATAAAACCGCCGGGTAAAGCGTCAACACCCAGTAAGAATAAACGTCGCCGAAAGGAACATACTTCGAGCGACATATTCACAAAGTAGAATGGCGTTCGTGCATCGACAGTCGTGCGAGGGCCTAAAGAGCGAACTGGACCTGTTCAGCGTCCCGATGACGCAGACGAGCATCGAGAGCGGTCAGTGGATCGAACACCAGCCGCTGACGGCCCTCAACGCGGGCGGCCCTATCGAGTTCCTCGTCCCGGGATCGGGAGACGACTATCTGGACATGGCGAGCGTTAGACTGTACGCGCGGGTCATAGTGGTGCAGGGGGACAGTACCGATCTCGTAGATGTTCAGCCAAGTCGACATGTCACTGAACGGCACGCTCCTGACGCCGTCGACCAATGCGTATCCGTACCGGGCCAATATCGAAACCCTGCTGAGTTACGGTGCCGACGCCAAAAAGTCGCAGCTCGGAGGTAGTCTGTGGTACAAGGACACCGCCGGTACATGGACGCGACCACGAATGCTAATAACGGGTACGCGCAACGGCGCCTCTTCATACGGAACAGTCGCGAGGTGGACATGATGGGACGCCTGCACGCCGACGTGTTCATGCAAGACCGGTACCTACTGAACGGCGTCGACGTAGAGACCCGACTGGTGCGAAGTAAGGACGCCTTCGCGCTCATAGGAGCGGTCGTCGATCCGGGGTTCAAAATCGTGCTGCTGGAGACCTTCCTGCAAGTGCGAAAAGCTAAGGTGAATCCGGCCGTCCAGCTCGGTCACATTAAAGCGTTGACGAAGGGGACGGCCATGTACCCGCTAAGTCGAGTCGACTGCAAGGTGTTCTCGATACCGCAGGGTACGATATCTCATACTCACGAGTACGTCTACCTGGGCACCCTCCCGAAACGCGTGTTCATGTGCCTGATCGACAACGACGCCTATAACGGGGCCTACGATAAAAACCCGTTTATCCTGAAGCACAACGACATAAACTTCCTCGTCCTCTACGTCGACGGACGCCAGGTGCCGAGCAAGCCGCTGCAGCCGAACTTCGCAGGTCGACATTACATCCGAAGCTATATGAAACTCTTCGGGGCGACGGGGAAAGCGTACGAGGACGAGGGGAACGACCTGTCGCGCCTCGACTTCAGCGGCGGCTACATCGAGTTCGGCTTCGACCTGTCGCCCGACTGTTGCGACGGGGATCATTTCAACGTCGTGCGTAAGGGGAACCTGCGTGTGGAGGTCCACTTCGCAGCGGCGCTGCCCCAGACGGTGAAGGTCGTCGTGTACGGGGAGTTCGAGACGGTGTTCGAGATCGACAAGAACCGGAACGTCGTGTACGAATACCGAGCCGATGGACACGTTTCAGCTCATACGCCGCCTGGAGCTCGACGCGTTCACTAAAAACGTCATCATCGGTGTCCTGCCTAAAGACGAGCTACAGAAAAGACGGCTCACCGCTTACCCGACGGCCTTCGTGTGCAACACCGACGACGGTGACGAACAGGGCGAACACTGGGTGGCCGTCTACGTGGACGCCGACCGGCGAGGCGACTACTTCGATTCGTACGGACTACCACCGCTACACGCCGACTTCCGCGCCTTCATTCGCCGTAACTGCGACGAGTGGACGTACAATGACAAGAGACTGCAGAGCGGGGTATCTAACGTATGCGGACAATATTACGTCGCCTACCTGCTATTACGATGCCGCGGTATGTCTTTAAAGGGCTTCCAGTGCTGTTCGGCCCCGATAGGGTGGCTAACGACTGTCTCGTATTCGACTGGCTAAAACCGCATTGAATTTTTTGTTTCGCTTTCGCTTAGTAGTGATAAAAAAAGACGATGAAAATTTGTTTGTTTTCATAATAGTAGACAAGATTGTTCATACGCTTTCAACATTTTATTAAGCATCGTAGAAAGCGTGATACACCAACGACTATAACAAGGCTACAAGATTCGCAAGGCTTTATGCCACCACCACCTACAGAGAGTACAAAGGCTAAATTAAAGTTTGTTATAGCGGTATTCACCCGCGTGTTGGCTGCGACTAATGTTCATAAACAAGGCAGGTGCGACTAATGATCGGGTCCCGAGAGAACCTCTTACAACAAAGCTTCAACTATTAACGTCAATCACCGAGGCAAGCTCTTCTCAGCAGGTAGGTCTCCACCGAAAACTCCGACATCGCATTGTCGAAGCAGGAAGTCCAGTCGGTGAATAGCAACCAGTCAGCCACCTGTTTCACGAGGGCTGTTTCCGGGCTTCGATCCGTACAGGGCGCCATTTGTTCGTGTAGCATGAGTATCAATATCGCGGCGCACGGCACGAGTGAACGATGTAGGTAAGAATCGAGCACGGACTGGAGAAACTGATTGCATATCCCATCCACGTCCTCGTACATCTGGCGATTGCGTCGTCTGGGTTTTCCGCCACGATACCCGTACATATGTACGAAGGGACACCCTTCCTCGGGTGGGCATTCACCGCAGAAGTGCCGCGCGCGATCCAATACCATTTCCCCGACCACTTCGGCGAAGGCTTTCAACAAGCACCTTTCCCGCCCCATGGATGTCGTTATAAAGGACCCCTGCGGATAGGGGTCGTAGGTCTGCGGCGACGGCGGCTGTGGTTGGGTGCCCTCGATCAGCGACGGTAGATAGTCCGACGATATAGAGACGATCTCCATCGGCGCCGACTCGCCGTACGCGGGCACGGGGTATAGGATCGCGTACGTTGGCGGTGCCGGCGGCGACGACGTCGAGGCCGAAGCCGAATCGTTGTATGAAGGCAGGCGGTGTACGTTCGCGTGCTTCGGCGGTTTATAATCGACCTCCAATAACGGCCATGGAGTATCGGCGTTGTATTTCACGCGCTTCTCAGCCGGTGCCTCGTCGTCGTCGTTGTTCGCTGTCCTCAAGGTGTCGGCGGCGGCGGCGGCGGCGGCGTTGTACAATACCTTCACGAGGCGCTTCTCAACAGCAGGTCCATCTTTCTCCTCGTGCGCTGCCCTCAAAGCGGCGGCGATTATACCGTCGAGTACACGATCCCGGCGGTCAACGTCCTACAGCACAACAAGCGAAGCGTTAGTCATTCAAAGGTGATCGCTTTACTCCGGCTTCGGGATAGTACTCAGACTCCGGACGGCGTACGTCACCATATCACCCCATATGGTCTTTCGCAGGGAGACTTCCAGGACCGTACCGACGAGGGCCATTATAGTGTCGCGCAATGTTTCCAGCATCATAGGGGCGAGATAGGCGGCGTCGTAGGAGACGAGTTCCGACATGGCGTTCTCGAATAGAGTGAGTCAAATTTCGTGATCGGTCTTCGGGCCGACTTCCTTTACCATCGCGCGAACTGAAAAACAACGTTTTTCGGTTTAGCTTGTACGCCGTGGGATAAACACATCATAGTGCCGGCCCTGGGTCGCTGAACTTTCCGCCGACACTGCGAACACCCCGCGTACGTACATTTTGAACGCAACGCAATTGTTTCGATCCTGACATATGTAGATACCTTATACAACCCGTCGTCCGCCTCTATGAGTTCTTTCAAACTCACCAACATCGAGTCGTAGAGCGACGCCGCGGCGGCGGCCGCTACAACAGGGACCTCCTGTTCGGCGTCGATGGTGACCAGCGGCGGCAGTGCTGCATCGGCTGGAGCGGCGGCATCGGCCACAGCGGGTACCGTATCAGGCAGCGCTCCGGCGGCAACGACACCAGTGGCAGCAACAGCAGGTACCGGCGGCAGCGCTGCGGCAGCGGCAGCGGGTGTCTTCCTCGTACTAGACCGCGCTGCAGCGGGGACGCCTGACGTAGAGGGCTTCGGTTCTCTAGCCACCGTAACCATCTTCTTCTTTTTCTTCATCATGGCAGCGAGTACGCCTTGTTCACCTTGAGCCGACATGACAGCGGTGATGACAGCGGTGGTCTGTAAAGGCGAAGAAGAGTAAACGACGTTAACACACCGAGAAGAAGTGAATACAGAGGCGTTCTTGGCAGCTCTATTTATACTAGCGTAGTGAATAGACCCCGCGGGCTCGAACACGGTTACCACAAAACAGCCGAGTCTGGCAAGGTTTTTGAAAATACAAAAAGCGTTCGGTCATGTTAGTGCACAAGTTTCGCGTCGCTTTTACATAGCGTTATTTTCAAATATAAGTTTACTACAAGATTCTCAAGTCCTTACTTCGTATCATAGACCGTTTATTTTATACATTTAGGGTTATATTAAGGATTTAGAAAATTACGCAACCAGGTCGGTAAAGGCGCCTACGTGACAGCCTACGTATCGAATGCCTACAGCGAGCGTCGTAAACAACAACCGGCATTCCGTTAAGCGGTAACGATGGAGGGACACGTCGCTTACAAAGAGCTGAAGCTGTATTTAGCGAGAGCGCGCCGCGAACTCGATCGGTACGTTACACCTACCTACAATAACTTTCCTTTTAACATTCACTCGATACTAACCAGGATGCTCATTGTCTATGTTTAGAGATTCTACTATTTTACCTCAAATAATATTTTATTTCCTTCAATATATATTACTAACTAAAATGTTGTCCTACGTTTACAGAATCGACTATTTAAGATCGAAAATGTTACCCCTGAATTGGAATGGGTTTGGAATACCACCCCGGCTACTAACGTGCCTACGGATTAGAGTCTCCTCGATTCGCCACCATCACCGCCGCAGCCGCTTGGCCTTGGCCGTGGCATTTTTTCGCTACCGTCACCACCCGCTGTTGGCTGGGGCTCGCTACACCCGCCACCACCGCCGCTGCTGCGAACTGCTGCTCGCCGAGCGCTATCGTCGCCCACGCCACCGCGCGCACTTGGCCGAAGCCGTGGCGTCCTTTCGCTGCCGTCACCATCCGCTGTTGGCCAGGGACGTAGCGCGCTCTTACTACTCCCGCCACCGCTAACGGCTGATCGCCGAGCGCTACCGCCGCCCACGCCGCGATCGCCTCGTGCCCAGCTGGGGGATGGCTTCGGATCTTATATCGGGCCCGCTCGTTCACCGAACCCCGGCGGCGATTTCGGTGGTCCTCCTAGGGCATACGGAGCCCGAAACTACTGACGTCGCAGCTACAGCGCCTCACGCGTAGGTTTTTGAAATACCGTTGTGATACCTTCTCTTCTACGCTAAAAGACATAGTATTAACCCAGGTCCCGTGATTTCTTACACTGAACAACTCGAGCTGTACGCCAAACGACTGACTAATAAAAATATATAATTTACCGTCTCCTTTCATTTGTTCACAATATAGTCCTCGTCGTAATATCCAATTTACTGTAGGCCTCTATATTCCAACTACTTGTGCACGAACAATAATAATCCACTATAAAGCCAACTTCAGCTTAATAATACAGTACACTTATTAGAAAACGGTCTTACTCCTAGCTAGGTTACAGAATGAATAATAAAACGCGTTCTCCGGTTAGCGTCGGTCTGTATTATTTTTAGCCCCTACCGTTCCGCCTCACGTCCATGCGACCAAACTTTGTACCCCCGCCTACAGCTAGCCTTAACTAGGTCACCGACGCTGTCGAAGTCATAGGTCACCGACGTCGTCATCATTCATCGACACGAGCAGCCGTTGTATTACGTCACCGACTAGGACGCTGTCGAAGTCATAGGTCACCGATGCCGTCATCATTCATCGATACCAGCAGCCTTTCTATTACGTCACCGACTACGGGTTTGTACTGGAACGCGACAGAATAAAATAACTAGACCACAACACACGCAAATAATACACTGACCTAGGCTAGTGACCGAATATTAATAAGCCTTCCAGTTTTCCTTGGCTAGTACACAAACACGATGGATTCATAACCTCACACATAATCACGATTTTCATAACCTTACACATAAATGTCTGATTACTCATTCTTGCATCATAGGCGACACTACACTATTTGTTTACGTCTATATAACCACGAGTTTTCATAACCTCACACATAACCACGATTTTTATAACCTTACACACAAGTGTCTATTCATACTTGCACAAGAGGCGCTACTGTCTGCCTTATAGCATTATGCATAATCACTAGAGGTCAGCACTATACAACTATACACTTACACGAACTGCACTTACATGAACCCGCGGCGACTATAAAAAGGGGTCAACTGGCAATTAATCAAACTGTTTTTATACGTTTTTTTATAAGTAGGATGTCAGCAACCAATTAAGATAAGAGATTTTTTAGAAGTAGATTTTTATGACAGGTCATTCATAATTTTTTTTATAAGTAGGGAGCCAAATGGAATGATTGAGCCAAAACCCTTTGATGTCCTTTGATGTTTGATTCCTGGACGGGGATGAGAGGACCCTCTCTACTACTGGCCGGTGTGTGTTTGTACAAAGACTGACCTGTTATTGTTTGCACAATGACTGACCGGTGTTCGTTTGCACAGTGACCGGCCGGTATGTGTTTCCAAAATGACTGACCGGTGTGCGTTTGCACAATGACTGGCCGGTGTGTTTTTGTACTAGCACTGACCGGTGTGCGTTTGCACAATGACTGACCGGTGTGTGTTTCCACAATGACTGACCGGTGTGCATTTGCACAATGACTGGCCGGTGTGTATTTCCACAATGACTGACCTGTGAGTGTTTCCACAATGACTGACCGGTGTGTTTTCATACAACGACAGACCGTGAATGTTTGAATGTGTGAGTGTTTGTACAAGGCCACAACGGTGTGTGTTTTTACAAGAACTAAACATCTGTGTTTGAACAATGACTGACCTGTGTGTGTGTGTGTGTGTGTGTGTGTGTGTGTGTGTGTGTGTGTGTGTGTGTGTGTGTATGCGTGTGTTTGTATAAGGCCAGACCGGTGTGTGTTTCTACAAAAGCTGACCAGTGTATCTTTGTACGAGGATGGAACGGTGTTAGTGTGTTTGCAGGCCGTACCTGATCCTGGAGAGTGACGGGGACGAGAAGGTGATGCAGAAGTACAAGGACTCCGGCAAACAGAACGCCATACACATCATGACAGACAACGACCTCACTAAGATAGACATCAACTGTCTCGGTCGCTGCATCTACAAACTCGTCACAAGCATTATCGCGAAGGAGAAGGAGGTTTTTTGGCCCATGTGGATGGTCAGTTTCGTTGGTGTCTACTGCATAGGTGCCATTACTGGCCAATGTGGATGGTCAGTGCTGGTGTCTACTGTATAGGAGCCATTACTGGCCCATGTGGATGGCCAGTGCTGGTGTCTACTGCGCAGGTGCCATTACTGGCCCATGTGGATGGTTAGTGCTGGTGTCTACTGTATAGGTGCCATTACTGGCCCATGTGGATGGTCAGTGCTGCTGTCAACTGTATATGTGCCATTACTGGCCCATGTGGATGGTCAGTACTGGTATCTATTGTATATGTGCCATTACTGACCAATGTGGATGGTCAGTGTTGTTGGTGTCTACTGTATAGAAGCCATTACTGACCCGTGTGGATGGTCAGTGCTGGTGTCTACTGTATAGGTGCCATTACTGACACATGTGGATGGTCAGTACTGATGTCTACTGTATAGGTGCCATTACTGACCCATGTGGATTGTCAGTGCTGGTGTCTACTTTATAGGTGCCATTACTGACCCATGTGGATGGTCAGTGCTGGTGTCTACTGTATAGGAGACATTACTGACCCATGTGGATGGTCAGTGCTGCTGTCTACTGTATAGGAGATATTACTGACCCATATGGATGGTCAGTGCTGGTGTCTACTGTATAGGTGCCATTACTGACCCATATGGATGGTCAGTGCAGGTGTCTACTGTATAGGAGACATTACTGACCCACGTGGATGGTCAGTGCTGGTTGCTACTGTATAGGTGCCATAACTGACCCATATGGATTGTCAGTGCTGATGTCTACTGGATAGGTGCCATTACTGACCCATATGGATGGTCAGTGCTGGTGTCTACTGTATAGGATACATTACTGACCCATGTGGATGGTCAGTGCTGGTGTCTACTGTATAGGTGCCATTCCTGACCCATGTGGATGGTCAGTGCTGGTGTCTACTGTATAGGAGCCATTCCTGACCCATGTGGATGGTCAGTGCTGGTGTCTACTGTATAGGAGCCATTCCTGACCCATGTGGATGGTCAGTGCTGGTGTCTACTATATAGGAGCCATTACTGACCCATATGGATGGTCAGTGCTGGTGTCTACTGTATAGGAGACATTACTGAACCATGTGGATGGTCAGTGCTGGTGTGTACTCTGTAGGTGCCATTACTGACCAATATGGATGGTCAGTGTTGCTGTATACTGTACAGGAGATATTACTGACCCATGCGGATGGTCAGTGCTGGTGTCTACTGTATAGGAGTCATTACTGACCCATATGGATAGTCAGTGCTGGTGTCTACTGTATAGGTGCCATTACAGACCCATGTGGATGGTCAGTGCTGGTGTCTACTGTATAGGAGCCATTACTGGCCCATATGGATGGTCAGTGCTGGTGTCTAATGTATAGGAGACATTACTGACCCATGTGAAAGGTCAGTGCTGGTGTCTACTGTATAGGTGCCATTACTGACCCATATGGATGGTCAGTGCTGGAGTCTACTGTATAGGTGCCATTACTGACCAATATGGATGATCAGTGCTGGTGTCTACTGTATAGGTGCCATTACTGACCCATATGGATGGTCAATGCTGGTGTCTACTGTATAGGTGCCATTACTGACCGATATGGATGGTCAGTGCTGGTGTATACTGTATAGGAGACATTACTGACCGATGTGGATGGTCAGTGCTGCTGTCTACTGTATAGGAGACATTACTGACCCGAAGGTCAGTGCTGGTGTATACTGTATAGGTGCCATTACTGACCCATATGGATGGTCAGTGCTGGTGTCTACTGTATAGGAGACATTACTGACCCATGTGGATGGTCAGTGCTGGTGTCTACTGTATAGGTGCCATTACTGACCCATATGGATTGTAAGTGCTGATGTCTACTGTATAGGTGCCATTACTGACCCATATGGATGGTCAGTGCTGGTGTCTACTGTATAGGATACATTACTGACCCATGTGGATGGTCAGTGCTGGTGTCTACTGTATAGGAGCCATTCCTGACCCATGTGGATGGTCAGTGCTGGTGTCTACTGTATAGGAGCCATTCCTGACCCATGTGGATGGTCAGTGCTGGTGTCTACTATATAGGAGCCATTACTGACCCATATGGATAGTCAGTGCTGGTGTCTACTGTATAGGAGACATTACTGACCCATGTGGATGGTCAGTGCTGGTGTGTACTCTATAGGTGCCATTACTGACCAATATGGACTGTCAGTGTTGCTGTCTACTGTACAGGAGACATTACTGACCCATGTGGATGGTCAGTGCTGGTGTCTACTGTATAGGTGCCATTACTGACCCATATGTATGGTCAGTGCTGGTGTCTACTGTATAGGTGCCATTACTGACCCATATGGATGGTCAGTGCTGGTGTCTACTGTATAGGTGCCATTACTGACCCATATGGATGGTCAGTGCTGGTGTCTACTGAATAGGTGCCATTACTGACCCATATGGATGGTCAGTGCTGGTGTCTGCTGTATAGGAGACATTACTGACCCATATGGATGGTCAGTGCTGGTGTCTACTGTATAGGAGCCATTACTGGCCCATATGGATAGTCAGTGCTGGTGTCTACTGTATAGGAGCCATTACTGGCCCATATGGATGGTCAGTGCTGGTGTCTACTGCATAGGAGACATTACTGACCCATGTGGATGGTCAGTGCTGGTGTCTACTGTATAGGTGCCATTACTGACCCATATGGATGGTCAATGCTGGTGTCTACTGTATAGGTGCCATTACTGACCCATATGGATGATCAGTGCTGGTGTCTACTGTATAGGTGCTATTACTGACCCATATGGATGGTCAGTGCTGGTGTCTACTGTATAGGAGACATTACTGACCCATGTGGATGGTCAGTGCTGGTGTCTACTGTATAGGTGCCATTACTGACCCATATGGATGGTCAGAGCTGGTGTCTACTGTATAGGTGCCATTACTGACCCACATGGATGATCAGTGCTGGTGTCTACTGTATAGGTGCCATTACTGACCCATATGGATGGTCAGTGCTGGTGTCTACTGTATAGGTGCCATTACTGACCGATATGGATGGTCAGTGCTGGTGTCTACTGTATAGAAGATATTACTGACCCATATGGATGGTCAGTGCTGGTGTCTACTGTATAGATGCCATTACTGACACATGTGGATTGTCAGTGCTGGTGTCTACTGTATAGATGCCATTACTGACCCATGTGGATGGTCAGTGCTGGTGTCTACTGTATAGGAGATATTACTGACCCATGTGGATGGTCAGTGCTGCTGTCTACTGTACAGGAGACATTACTGACCCACATGGATGGTCAGTGCTGGTGTCTACTGTATAGGTGCCATTACTGACCCATATTGATGGTCAGTGCTGGTGTCTACTGTATAGGAGACTTTACTGACCCATGTGAATGGTCAGTGCTGCTGTCTACTGTATAGGAGACATAACTGACCCATATGGATGGTCAGCGCTGGTGTCTACTGTATAGGAGACATTTCTGACCCATATGGATGGTCAGTGCTGCTGTCTACTGTATAGGAGACATTACTGACCCATATGGATGGTCAGTGCTGGTGTCTACTGTATAGGTGCCATTACTGACCCATGTGGATGGTCAGTGCTGCTGTCTACTGTATAGGAGACATTACTGACCCATGTGGATGGTCAGTGCTGGTGTCTACTGTATAGGAGACATTATTTACCCATATGGATGGTCAGTGCTGCTGTCTACTGTATAGGAGACATTACTGACCCATATGGATGGTCATTGCTGGTGTCTACTGTATAAGATACATTACTGACCCATGAGGATGGTCAGTGCTGGTGTCTACTGCATAGGAGCCATTACTGACCCATATGGATGGTAATTGCTTGTGTCTACTGTATAGATGCCATTACTGACCCACGAGGATGGTCAGTGCTGGTGTCTACTGCATAGGATCCATTACTGGCCCATATGGATGGTCAGTGCTGGAGTCTACTCTATAGGAGACATTACTGACCCATGTGGATTGTCAGTGCTGGTGTCTACTGTATCAGTGCCATTACTGACCCATATGGATGGTCATTGCTGGTGTCTACTGTATAGGTGCCATTACTGACCCATATGGATGGTCAGTGCTGGTGTCTACTGTATAGGTGCCATTACTGACCCATATGGATGGTCAGTGCTGGTGTCTACTGTATAGGTGCCATTACTGACTAATATGGATGATCAGTGCTGGTGTCTACTGTATAGGTGCCATTACTGACCCATATGGATGGTCAGTGCTGGTGTCTACTGTATAGGTGGCATTACTGACCGATATGGATGGTCAGTGCTGGTGTATACTGTATAGGAGACATTACTGACCGCTGTGGATGGTCAGTGCTGCTGTCTACTGTATAGGAGACATTACTGACCCGAAGGTCAGTGCTGGTGTATACTGTATAGGTGCCATTACTGACCCATATGGATGGTCAGTGCTGGTGTCTACTGTATAGGAGACATTACTGACCCATGTGGATGGTCAGTGCTGGTGTCTACTGTATAGGTGCCATTACTGACCCATATGGATTGTAAGTGCTGATGTCTACTGTATAGGTGCCATTACTGACCCATATGGATGGTCAGTGCTGGTGTCTACTGTATAGGAGACATTAGTGACCCATGTGGATGGTCAGTGCTGGTGTCTACTGTATAGGTGCCATTACTGACCGATATGAATGGTCAGTGCTGGTGTATACTGTATAGGAGACATTACTGACCTATGTGGATGGTCAGTGCTGCTGTCTACTGTATAGGAGACATTACTTACCCATATGGATGGTCAGTGCTGGTGTCTACTGTATAGGAGACATTACTGACCAATATGGATGGTCAGTGCTGCTGTCTACTGTATAGGAGACATCACTGACCCATATGGATGGTCATTGCTGGTGTCTACTGTATAAGAGACATTACTGACCCATGTGGATGGTCAGTGCTGGTGTCTACTGTATAGTATCCATTACTGGCCCATATGGATGGTCAGTGCTGGAGTCTACTGTATAGGAGACATTACTGACCCATGTGCATGGTCAGTGCTGGTGTCTACTGTATAAGAGCCATTACTGACCCATATGGATGGTCAGTGCTGGTGTCTACTGTATAGGTGCCATTACTGACCCATATGGATGGTCAGTGCTGGTGTCTACTGTATAGGTGCCATTACTGACCGATATGGATGGTCAGTGCTGGTGTATACTGTATAGGAGACATTACTGACCGATGTGGATGGTCAGTGCTGCTGTCTACTGTATAGGAGACATTACTGACCCATATGGAAGGTCAGTGCTGGTGTATACTGTATAGGTGCCATTACTGACCCATATGGATGGTCATTGCTGGTGTCTACTGTATAGGAGACATTACTGACCCATGTGGATGGTCAGTGCTGGTGTCTACTGTATAGGTGCCATTACTGACCCATATGAATTGTAAGTGCTGATGTCTACTGTATAGGTGCCATTACTGACTCAGTGGATGGTCAGTGCTGGTGTCTACTGTATAGGTGCCATTACTGACCCATATGGATTGTAAGTGCTGATGTCTACTGTATAGGATACATTACTGACCCATGTGGATGGTCAGTGCTGGTGTCTACTATATAGGAGCCATTACTGACCCATATGGATGGTCAGTGCTGGTGTCTACTGTATAGGAGACATTAGTGACCCATGTGGATGGTCAGTGCTGGTGTCTACTGTATAGGTGCCATTACTGACCAATATGGATGGTCAGTGTTGCTGTCTACTGTATAGGAGACATTACTGACCTATATGGATGGTCAGTGCTGGTGTCTACTGTATAGGTGCCATTACTGACCTATATGGATGGTCAGTGCTGGTGTCTACTGTATAGGAGACATTACTGACCCATGTGGATGGTCAGTGCTGGTGTCTACTGTATAGGTGCCATTACTGACCCATATGGATTGTAAGTGCTGATGTCTACTGTATAGGTGCCATTACTGACCCATATGGATGGTCAGTGCTGGTGTCTACTGTATAGGTGCCAATACTGAACGATATGGATGGTCAGTGCTGGTGTCTACTGTATAGGAGACATTACTGAACCATGTGGATGGTCAGTGCTGGTGTCTACTGTATAGGAGACATTACTGACCAATATGGATGGTCAGTGCTGCTGTCTACTGTATAGGAGACATCACTGACCCATATGGATGGTCATTGCTTGTGTCTACTGTATAAGAGACATTACTGACCCATGTGGATGGTCAGTGCTGGTGTCTACTGTATAGGATCCATTACTGGCCCATATGGATGGTCAGTGCTGGAGTCTACTGTATAGGATACATTACTGACCCATGTGCATGGTCAGTGCTGGTGTCTACTGTATAAGAGCCGTTACTGACCCATATGGATGGTCACTGCTGGTGTCTACTGTATAGGTGCCATTGCTGACCCATATGGATGGTCAGTGCTGGTGTCTACTGTATAGGTGCCATTACTGACCCATATGGATGGTCAGTGCTGGTCTCTACTGTATAGGTGCCATTACTGACCGATATGGATGGTCAGTGCTGGTGTATACTGTATAGGAGACATTACTGACCGATGTGGATGGTCAGTGCTGCTGTCTACTGTATAGGAGACATTACTGACCCATATGGAAGGTCAGTGCTGGTGTATACTCTATAGGTGCCATTACTGACCCATATGGATGGTCATTGCTGGTGTCTACTGTATAGGAGACTTTACTGACCCATGTGGATGGTCAGTGCTGGTGTCTACTGTACAGGTGCCATTACTGTCCCATATGGATTGTAAGTGCTGATGTCTACTGTATAGGTGCCATTACTGACTCATGTGGATGGTCAGTGCTGGTGTCTACTGTATAGGTGCCATTACTGACCCATATGGATTGTAAGTGCTGATGTCTACTGTATAGGATACATTACTGACCCATGTGGATGGTCAAAGCTGGTGTCTACTGTATAGGAGCCTTTCCTGACCCATGTGGATGGTCAGTGCTGGTGTCTACTGTACAGGAGCCATTCCTGACCCATGTGGATGGTCAGTGCTGGTGTCTACTATATAGGAGCCATTACTGACCCATATGGAAAAATATATCGAAAATTCGGTCTGAACTGAATCAGAATGTCATCATTGTAAATGCCTCTGCTGAGGATGCACCGCAGACATGTCTGCTGACTGCATTTGAGCCAGCCACTGAGGCTGAAATTGGAATGTTGTTGAAGTCATCGCCAGTGAAATCTTGTGAACTTGATCCCATTCCGACATGGCTTCTTAGAGACTGTGCGCACGATGTTGTACCTGTGCTCATGACAATTGTTAACCTGTCTCTGAGAACGGGGGTAATGCCTTCACACTTGAAGGAAGCGCACATCAGGCCAGTACTCAAGAAACCGAGTCTAGACAAAACTGTCTTGAATAACTACCGACCCGTGTCAAATCTACCCTATCTATCGAAGACAATAGAACGTGTCGTTGCTGCGAGATTGTCAGCTCACATGTCAGAGCACAATCTCTGTGAGCCCTATCAGTCAGCGTACAAGCCGAATCACAGCGTTGAGACGGCCCTTGTCTGTGTGCAGAATCACATCCTGCACGCAATGGACAATCAGAATGTTGTCATCATGGTTCTCCTGGATCTATCGGCTGCGTTTGACACCGTCGACCATGAAGTGATGTTGCATAGACTCTCACATGATATCGGAGTGGTCCAAGATGCACTGGACTGGTTTAAGTCATATCTGAGAGACAGAGTCCAGTCAGTCCACATTCATGGTGCTACATCGCCTGCTCGTCCTCTGGTATACGGGGTACCACAAGGCTCCGTGCTGGGTCCTCAGCTGTTCTCCATCTATGTAGCACCAGTTGCTAAGATTATTCGCAAGTACAATTTGATGTGTCATTTCTACGCGGATGATACTCAAATCTACATTCCAGTGAAACCCCACCAAGAGAACATTGCTGCGGCTGTCGTCCGTGTTGAAGAATGTGTAGCGGAGATCAGGACGTGGATGATGACAAACTTTTTAAAGTTGAATGACTCAAAGACAGAAGTCATCGTGTTCGGCTCTGCGAAACAACTAAGAAAAATTGAGCTGCGCACACTATGCATTGGAGACTGTTTGGTCACTGTAACTCAGAATGTACGGAATCTTGGTGTACAGTTCGATGCCGAGATGAAGATGGAGACGCACGTGATTGCGGTCTGTAAATCTGCAATTTTCCATCTCCGAAATATTGCAAGAATAAGACGTTATCTAACACCTGCAGCGACAGAACAAGTCATACATGCGTTTGTTACCAGCAGACTTGACGTTGGCAATGCATTACTCCACCGACTGCCTGTGAAACAACTAGAACGGTTGCAGAGAGTACAGAACTGGGCGGCTCGCCTTGTCGACGGCGCCAGGAAGTTCTGTCATGTCACACCTCTATTGATCAAGCTGCACTGGCTGCCAATAGCAGTTAGAGTAGAGTATAAGATACTTCTACTCACGCACCGAGCACTGACTGGCTGTGCACCACAGTATATCACCAAATGTGTGACCCGACGTCAGCCAACTCGATTGTTGCGATCCAGTGAACACAATCATCTATGTGTACCACGTGCAACGCGTCGCTGGGGTGATAGATCCTTTTGCGTGGCAGGCCCAACACTATGGAACTTGCTGCCGCAAAAGCTGACTGCAACAACAATGACAAACACTGATTTTAAATCAAACCTTAAGACTTACCTGTTCTCCCGAACATTCTGTAAGGCGCCGTGAGCAACGATTGTTGGAACGGCGCAATATAAATGTCACGATTTGATTTGATTTGATGGATGGTCAGTGCAGGTGTCTACCGTATAGGAGACATTACTGACCCATATGGATGGTCAGTGCTGGTGTCTACTGTATAGGAGACATTTCTGACCCATGTGGATGGTCAGTGCTGGTGTCTACTGTATAGGAGACATTACTGACCCATATGGATGGTCATTGCTTGTGTCTACTGTATAGATGCTATTACTGACCCATGTGGATGGTCAGTGCTGGTGTCTACTGTATAGGATCCATTACTGGCCCATATGGATGGTCAGTGCTGGAGTCTACTGTATAGGAGACATTACTGACCCATGTGGATGGTCAGTGCTGGTGTCTACTGTATAAGTGCCATTACTGACCCATATGGATGGTCAGTGCTGGTGTCTACTGTATAGGTGCCATTACTGACCCATATGGATGGTCAGTGCTAGTGTCTACTGTATAGGTGCCATTACTGACCCATATGGATGGTCAGTGCTGGTGTCTACTGTATAGGTGCCATTACTGACCGATATGGATGGTCAGTGCTGGTGTATACTGTATAGGAGACATTACTGACCGATGTGGATGGTCAGTGCTGCTGTCTACTGTATAGGAGACATTACTGACCCATATGGAAGGTCAGTGCTGGTGTATACTGTATAGGTGCCATTACTGACCCATATGGATGGTCATTGCTGGTGTCTACTGTATAGGAGACATTACTGACCCATGTGGATGGTTAGTGCTGGTGTCTACTGTATAAGTGCCATTACTGACCCATATGGATGGTCAGTGCTGGTGTCTACTGTATAGGTGCCATTACTGACCCATATGGATGGTCAGTGCTGGTGTCTACTGTATAGGTGCCATTACTGACCCATATGGATGGTCAGTTCTGGTGTCTACTGCATAGGTGCCTCTACTGACCCATGTGGATGGTCAGTGCTGGTGTCTACTGTATAAGTGCCATTACTGACCCATATGGATGGTCAGTGCTGGTGTCTACTGTATAGGAGACATTACTGACCCATGTGGGTGGTCAATGCTGGTGTCTACTGTATAGGTGCCATTACTGACCCATATGGATGGTTAGTGCTGGTGTCTACTGTATAGGTGCCAATACTGAACGATATGGATGGTCAGTGCTGGTGTCTACTGTATAGGAGACATTACTGAACCATGTGGATGGTCAGTGCTGGTGTCTACTGTATAGGAGACATTACTGACCAATATGGATGGTCAGTGCTGCTGTCTACTGTATAGGAGACATCACTGAACCATATGGATGGTCATTGCTGGTGTCTACTGTATAAGAGACATTACTGACCCATGTGGATGGTCAGTGCTGATGTCTACTGTATAGGTGCCATTACTGACCCATGTGGATGGTCAGTGCTGGTGTCTACAGTATAAGATATATTACTGGCCCATATGGATGGTCAGTGCTGGAGTGTACTGTATAGGAGACATTACTGACCCATGTGGATGGTCAGTGCTGGTGTCTTCTGTATAAGTGCCATTACTGACCCATATGGATGGTCAGTGCTGGTGTCTACTGTATAGGTGCCATTACTGACCCATGTGGATGGTCAGTGCTGGTGTCTACTGTATAAGTGCCATTACTGACCCATATGGATGGTCAGTGCTGGAGTGTACTGTATAGGAGACATTACTGACCCATGTGGATGGTCAGTGCTGGTGTCTACTGTATAAGTGCCATTACTGACCCATATGGATGGTCAGTGCTGGTGTCTATTGTATAGGTGCCATTACTGACCCATATGGATGGTCAGTGCTGGTGTCTACTGTATAGGTGCCATTACTGACCCATATGGATGGTCAGTTCTGGTGTCTACTGTATAGGTGCCTTTACTGACCCATGTGGATGGTCAGTGCTGGTGTCTACTGTATAGGAGCCATTACTGACCCATATGGATGGTCAGTTCTGGTGTCTACTGTATAGGTGCCTTTACTGACCCATGTGGATGGTCAGTGCTGGTGTCTACTGTATTGGAGCCATTATTGGCCCATATGGATGGTCAGTGCTGGTGTCTACTGTATAGGAGACATTACTGACCCATGTGGGTGGTCAGTGCTGGTGTCTACTGTATAGGTGCCAATACTGAACGATATGGATGGTCAGTGCTGGTGTCTACTGTATAGGAGACATTACTGAACCATGTGGATGGTCAGTGCTGGTGTCTACTGTATAGGAGACATTACTGACCAATATGGATGGTCAGTGCTGCTGTCTACTGTATAGGAGACATTTCTGACCCATGTGGATGGTCAGTGCTGGTGTCTACTGTATAGGAGACATTACTGACCCATATGGATGGTCATTGCTTGTGTCTACTGTATAGATGCCATTACTGACCCATGTGGATGGTCAGTGCTGGTGTCTACTGTATAGGATCCATTACTGGCCCATATGGATGGTCAGTGCTGGAGTCTACTGTATAGGAGACATTACTGACCCATGTGGATGGTCAGTGCTGGTGTCTACTGTATAAGTGCCATTACTGACCCATATGGATGGTCAGTGCTGGTGTCTACTGTATAGGTGCCATTACTGACCCATATGGATGGTCAGTGCTAGTGTCTACTGTGTAGGTGCCATTACTGACCCATATGGATGGTCAGTGCTGGTGTCTACTGTATAGGTGCCATTACTGACCGATATGGATGGTCAGTGCTGGTGTATACTGTATAGGAGACATTACTGACCGATGTGGATGGTCAGTGCTGCTGTCTACTGTATAGGAGACATTACTGACCCATATGGAAGGTCAGTGCTGGTGTATACTGTATAGGTGCCATTACTGACCCATATGGATGGTCATTGCTGGTGTCTACTGTATAGGAGACATTACTGACCCATGTGGATGGTCAGTGCTGGTGTCTACTGTATAAGTGCCATTACTGACCCATATGGTTGGTCAGTGCTGGTGTCTACTGTATTGGTGCCATTACTGACCCATATGGATGGTCAGTGCTGGTGTCTACTGTATAGGTGCCATTACTGACCCATATGGATGGTCAGTTCTGGTGTCTACTGCATAGGTGCCTCTACTGACCCATGTGGATGGTCAGTGCTGGTGTCTACTGTATAAGTGCCATTACTGACCCATATGGATGGTCAGTGCTGGTGTCTACTGTATAGGAGACATTACTGACCCATGTGGGTGGTCAGTGCTGGTGTCTACTGTATAGGTGCCATTACTGACCCATATGGATGGTTAGTGCTGGTGTCTACTGTATAGGTGCCAATACTGAACGATATGGATGGTCAGTGCTGGTGTCTACTGTATAGGAGACATTACTGAACCATGTGGATGGTCAGTGCTGGTGTCTACTGTATAAGAGACATTACTGACCAATATGGATGGTCAGTGCTGCTGTCTACTGTATAGGAGACATCACTGAACCATATGGATGGTCATTGCTGGTGTCTACTGTATAAGAGACATTACTGACCCATGTGGATGGTCAGTGCTGATGTCTACTGTATAGGTGCCATTACTGACCCATGTGGATGGTCAGTGCTGGTGTCTACAGAATAGGATATATTACTGGCCCATATGGATGGTCAGTGCTGGAGTGTACTGTATAGGAGACATTACTGACCCATGTGGATGGTCAGTGCTGGTGTCTACTGTATAAGTGCCATTACTGACCCATATGGATGGTCAGTGCTGGTGTCTACTGTATAGGTGCCATTACTGACCCATATGGATGGTCAGTGCTGGTGTCTACTGTATAGGTGCCATTACTGACCCATATGGATGGTCAGTTCTGGTGTCTACTGTATAGGTGCCTTTACTGACCCATGTGGATGGTCAGTGCTGGTGTCTACTGTATAGGAGCCATTACTGACCCATATGGATGGTCAGTTCTGGTGTCTACTGTATAGGTGCCTTTACTGACCCATGTGGATGGTCAGTGCTGGTGTCTACTGTATAGGAGCCATTATTGGCCCATATGGATGGTCAGTGCTGGTGTCTACTGTATAGGAGACATTACTGACCCATGTGGGTGGTCAGTGCTGGTGTCTACTGTATAGGTGCCATTACTGACCCATATGGATGGTTAGTGCTGGTGTCTACTGTATAGGTGCCAATACTGAACGATATGGATGGTCAGTGCTGGTGTCTACTGTATAGGAGGCATTACTGAACCATGTGGATGGTCAGTGCTGGTGTCTACTGTATAGGAGACATTACTGACCAATATGGATGGTCAGTGCTGCTGTCTACTGTATAGGAGACATCACTGACCCATATGGATGGTCATTGCTGGTGTCTACTGTATAAGAGACATTACTGACCCATGTGGATGGTCAGTGCTGATGTCTACTGTATAGGTACCATTACTGACCCATGTGGATGGTCAGTGCTGGTGTCTACAGTATAGGATATATTACTGGCCCATATGGATGGTCAGTGCTGGAGTGTACTGTATAGGAGACATTACTGACCCATGTGGATGGTCAGTGCTGGTGTCTACTGTATAGGTGCCATTACTGACCCATATGGATGGTTAGTGATGGTGTCTACTGTATAGGTGCCAATACTGAACGATATGGATGGTCAGTGCTGGTGTCTACTGTATAGGAGACATTACTGAACCATGTGGATGGTCAGTGCTGGTGTCTACTGTATAGGAGACATTACTGACCAATATGGATGGTCAGTGCTGCTGTCTACTGTATAGGAGACATCACTGACCCATATGGATGGTCATTGCTTGTGTCTACTGTATAAGAGACATTACTGACCCATGTGGATGGTCAGTGCTGGTGTCTACTGTATAGGATCCATTACTGGCCCATATGGATGGTCAGTGCTGGAGTCTACTGTATAGGATACATTACTGACCCATGTGCATGGTCAGTGCTGGTGTCTACTGTATAAGAGCCGTTACTGACCCATATGGATGGTCACTGCTGGTGTCTACTGTATAGGTGCCATTACTGACCCATATGGATGGTCAGTGCTGGTGTCTACTGTATAGGTGCCATTACTGACCCATATGGATGGTCAGTGCTGGTCTCTACTGTATAGGTGCCATTACTGACCGATATGGATGGTCAGTGCTGGTGTATACTGTATAGGAGACATTACTGACCGATGTGGATGGTCAGTGCTGCTGTCTACTGTATAGGAGACATTACTGACCCATATGGAAGGTCAGTGCTGGTGTATACTCTATAGGTGCCATTACTGACCCATATGGATGGTCATTGCTGGTGTCTACTGTATAGGAGACTTTACTGACCCATGTGGATGGTCAGTGCTGGTGTCTACTGTACAGGTGCCATTACTGACCCATATGGATTGTAAGTGCTGATGTCTACTGTATAGGTGCCATTACTGACTCATGTGGATGGTCAGTGCTGGTGTCTACTGTATAGGTGCCATTACTGACCCATATGGATTGTAAGTGCTGATGTCTACTGTATAGGATACATTACTGACCCATGTGGATGGTCAAAGCTGGTGTCTACTGTATAGGAGCCTTTCCTGACCCATGTGGATGGTCAGTGCTGGTGTCTACTGTACAGGAACCATTCCTGACCCATGTGGATGGTCAGTGCTGGTGTCTACTATATAGGAGCCATTACTGACCCATATGGAAAAATATATCGAAAATTCGGTCTGAACTGAATCAGAATGTCATCATTGTAAATGCCTCTGCTGAGGATGCACCGCAGACATGTCTGCTGACTGCATTTGAGCCAGCCACTGAGGCTGAAATTGGAATGTTGTTGAAGTCATCGCCAGTGAAATCTTGTGAACTTGATCCCATTCCGACATGGCTTCTTAGAGACTGTGCGCACGATGTTGTACCTGTGCTCATGACAATTGTTAACCTGTCTCTGAGAACGGGGGTAATGCCTTCACACTTGAAGGAAGCGCACATCAGGCCAGTACTCAAGAAACCGAGTCTAGACAAAACTGTCTTGAATAACTACCGACCCGTGTCAAATCTACCCTATCTATCGAAGACAATAGAACGTGTCGTTGCTGCGAGATTGTCAGCTCACATGTCAGAGCACAATCTCTGTGAGCCCTATCAGTCAGCGTACAAGCCGAATCACAGCGTTGAGACGGCCCTTGTCTGTGTGCAGAATCACATCCTGCACGCAATGGACAATCAGAATGTTGTCATCATGGTTCTCCTGGATCTATCGGCTGCGTTTGACACCGTCGACCATGAAGTGATGTTGCATAGACTCTCACATGATATCGGAGTGGTCCAAGATGCACTGGACTGGTTTAAGTCATATCTGAGAGACAGAGTCCAGTCAGTCCACATTCATGGTGCTACATCGCCTGCTCGTCCTCTGGTATACGGGGTACCACAAGGCTCCGTGCTGGGTCCTCAGCTGTTCTCCATCTATGTAGCACCAGTTGCTAAGATTATTCGCAAGTACAATTTGATGTGTCATTTCTACGCGGATGATACTCAAATCTACATTCCAGTGAAACCCCACCAAGAGAACATTGCTGCGGCTGTCGTCCGTGTTGAAGAATGTGTAGCGGAGATCAGGACGTGGATGATGACAAACTTTTTAAAGTTGAATGACTCAAAGACAGAAGTCATCGTGTTCGGCTCTGCGCAACAACTAAGAAAAATTGAGCTGCGCACACTATGCATTGGAGACTGTTTGGTCACTGTAACTCAGAATGTACGGAATCTTGGTGTACAGTTCGATGCCGAGATGAAGATGGAGACGCACGTGATTGCGGTCTGTAAATCTGCAATTTTCCATCTCCGAAATATTGCAAGAATAAGACGTTATCTAACACCTGCAGCGACAGAACAAGTCATACATGCGTTTGTTACCAGCAGACTTGACGTTGGCAATGCATTACTCCACCGACTGCCTGTGAAACAACTAGAACGGTTGCAGAGAGTACAGAACTGGGCGGCTCGCCTTGTCGACGGCGCCAGGAAGTTCTGTCATGTCACACCTCTATTGATCAAGCTGCACTGGCTGCCAATAGCAGTTAGAGTAGAGTATAAGATACTTCTACTCACGCACCGAGCACTGACTGGCTGTGCACCACAGTATATCACCAAATGTGTGACCCGACGTCAGCCAACTCGATTGTTGCGATCCAGTGAACACAATCATCTATGTGTACCACGTGCAACGCGTCGCTGGGGTGATAGATCCTTTTGCGTGGCAGGCCCAACACTATGGAACTTGCTGCCGCAAAAGCTGACTGCAACAACAATGACAAACACTGATTTTAAATCAAACCTTAAGACTTACCTGTTCTCCCGAACATTCTGTAAGGCGCCGTGAGCAACGATTGTTGGAACGGCGCAATATAAATGTCACGATTTGATTTGATTTGATGGATGGTCAGTGCAGGTGTCTACCGTATAGGAGACATTACTGACCCATATGGATGGTCAGTGCTGGTGTCTACTGTATAGGAGACATTTCTGACCCATGTGGATGGTCAGTGCTGGTGTCTACTGTATAGGAGACATTACTGACCCATATGGATGGTCATTGCTTGTGTCTACTGTATAGATGCTATTACTGACCCATGTGGATGGTCAGTGCTGGTGTCTACTGTATAGGATCCATTACTGGCCCATATGGATGGTCAGTGCTGGAGTCTACTGTATAGGAGACATTACTGACCCATGTGGATGGTCAGTGCTGGTGTCTACTGTATAAGTGCCATTACTGACCCATATGGATGGTCAGTGCTGGTGTCTACTGTATAGGTGCCATTACTGACCCATATGGATGGTCAGTGCTAGTGTCTACTGTATAGGTGCCATTACTGACCCATATGGATGGTCAGTGCTGGTGTCTACTGTATAGGTGCCATTACTGACCGATATGGATGGTCAGTGCTGGTGTATACTGTATAGGAGACATTACTGACCGATGTGGATGGTCAGTGCTGCTGTCTACTGTATAGGAGACATTACTGACCCATATGGAAGGTCAGTGCTGGTGTATACTGTATAGGTGCCATTACTGACCCATATGGATGGTCATTGCTGGTGTCTACTGTATAGGAGACATTACTGACCCATGTGGATGGTTAGTGCTGGTGTCTACTGTATAAGTGCCATTACTGACCCATATGGATGGTCAGTGCTGGTGTCTACTGTATAGGTGCCATTACTGACCCATATGGATGGTCAGTGCTGGTGTCTACTGTATAGGTGCCATTACTGACCCATATGGATGGTCAGTTCTGGTGTCTACTGCATAGGTGCCTCTACTGACCCATGTGGATGGTCAGTGCTGGTGTCTACTGTATAAGTGCCATTACTGACCCATATGGATGGTCAGTGCTGGTGTCTACTGTATAGGAGACATTACTGACCCATGTGGGTGGTCAATGCTGGTGTCTACTGTATAGGTGCCATTACTGACCCATATGGATGGTTAGTGCTGGTGTCTACTGTATAGGTGCCAATACTGAACGATATGGATGGTCAGTGCTGGTGTCTACTGTATAGGAGACATTACTGAACCATGTGGATGGTCAGTGCTGGTGTCTACTGTATAGGAGACATTACTGACCAATATGGATGGTCAGTGCTGCTGTCTACTGTATAGGAGACATCACTGAACCATATGGATGGTCATTGCTGGTGTCTACTGTATAAGAGACATTACTGACCCATGTGGATGGTCAGTGCTGATGTCTACTGTATAGGTGCCATTACTGACCCATGTGGATGGTCAGTGCTGGTGTCTACAGTATAAGATATATTACTGGCCCATATGGATGGTCAGTGCTGGAGTGTACTGTATAGGAGACATTACTGACCCATGTGGATGGTCAGTGCTGGTGTCTTCTGTATAAGTGCCATTACTGACCCATATGGATGGTCAGTGCTGGTGTCTACTGTATAGGTGCCATTACTGACCCATGTGGATGGTCAGTGCTGGTGTCTACTGTATAAGTGCCATTACTGACCCATATGGATGGTCAGTGCTGGAGTGTACTGTATAGGAGACATTACTGACCCATGTGGATGGTCAGTGCTGGTGTCTACTGTATAAGTGCCATTACTGACCCATATGGATGGTCAGTGCTGGTGTCTATTGTATAGGTGCCATTACTGACCCATATGGATGGTCAGTGCTGGTGTCTACTGTATAGGTGCCATTACTGACCCATATGGATGGTCAGTTCTGGTGTCTACTGTATAGGTGCCTTTACTGACCCATGTGGATGGTCAGTGCTGGTGTCTACTGTATAGGAGCCATTACTGACCCATATGGATGGTCAGTTCTGGTGTCTACTGTATAGGTGCCTTTACTGACCCATGTGGATGGTCAGTGCTGGTGTCTACTGTATTGGAGCCATTATTGGCCCATATGGATGGTCAGTGCTGGTGTCTACTGTATAGGAGACATTACTGACCCATGTGGGTGGTCAGTGCTGGTGTCTACTGTATAGGTGCCAATACTGAACGATATGGATGGTCAGTGCTGGTGTCTACTGTATAGGAGACATTACTGAACCATGTGGATGGTCAGTGCTGGTGTCTACTGTATAGGAGACATTACTGACCAATATGGATGGTCAGTGCTGCTGTCTACTGTATAGGAGACATTTCTGACCCATGTGGATGGTCAGTGCTGGTGTCTACTGTATAGGAGACATTACTGACCCATATGGATGGTCATTGCTTGTGTCTACTGTATAGATGCCATTACTGACCCATGTGGATGGTCAGTGCTGGTGTCTACTGTATAGGATCCATTACTGACCCATATGGATGGTCAGTGCTGGAGTCTACTGTATAGGAGACATTACTGACCCATGTGGATGGTCAGTGCTGGTGTCTACTGTATAAGTGCCATTACTGACCCATATGGATGGTCAGTGCTGGTGTCTACTGTATAGGTGCCATTACTGACCCATATGGATGGTCAGTGCTAGTGTCTACTGTGTAGGTGCCATTACTGACCCATATGGATGGTCAGTGCTGGTGTCTACTGTATAGGTGCCATTACTGACCGATATGGATGGTCAGTGCTGGTGTATACTGTATAGGAGACATTACTGACCGATGTGGATGGTCAGTGCTGCTGTCTACTGTATAGGAGACATTACTGACCCATATGGAAGGTCAGTGCTGGTGTATACTGTATAGGTGCCATTACTGACCCATATGGATGGTCATTGCTGGTGTCTACTGTATAGGAGACATTACTGACCCATGTGGATGGTCAGTGCTGGTGTCTACTGTATAAGTGCCATTACTGACCCATATGGTTGGTCAGTGCTGGTGTCTACTGTATTGGTGCCATTACTGACCCATATGGATGGTCAGTGCTGGTGTCTACTGTATAGGTGCCATTACTGACCCATATGGATGGTCAGTTCTGGTGTCTACTGCATAGGTGCCTCTACTGACCCATGTGGATGGTCAGTGCTGGTGTCTACTGTATAAGTGCCATTACTGACCCATATGGATGGTCAGTGCTGGTGTCTACTGTATAGGAGACATTACTGACCCATGTGGGTGGTCAGTGCTGGTGTCTACTGTATAGGTGCCATTACTGACCCATATGGATGGTTAGTGCTGGTGTCTACTGTATAGGTGCCAATACTGAACGATATGGATGGTCAGTGCTGGTGTCTACTGTATAGGAGACATTACTGAACCATGTGGATGGTCAGTGCTGGTGTCTACTGTATAAGAGACATTACTGACCAATATGGATGGTCAGTGCTGCTGTCTACTGTATAGGAGACATCACTGAACCATATGGATGGTCATTGCTGGTGTCTACTGTATAAGAGACATTACTGACCCATGTGGATGGTCAGTGCTGATGTCTACTGTATAGGTGCCATTACTGACCCATGTGGATGGTCAGTGCTGGTGTCTACAGTATAGGATATATTACTGGCCCATATGGATGGTCAGTGCTGGAGTGTACTGTATAGGAGACATTACTGACCCATGTGGATGGTCAGTGCTGGTGTCTACTGTATAAGTGCCATTACTGACCCATATGGATGGTCAGTGCTGGTGTCTACTGTATAGGTGCCATTACTGACCCATATGGATGGTCAGTGCTGGTGTCTACTGTATAGGTGCCATTACTGACCCATATGGATGGTCAGTTCTGGTGTCTACTGTATAGGTGCCTTTACTGACCCATGTGGATGGTCAGTGCTGGTGTCTACTGTATAGGAGCCATTACTGACCCATATGGATGGTCAGTTCTGGTGTCTACTGTATAGGTGCCTTTACTGACCCATGTGGATGGTCAGTGCTGGTGTCTACTGTATTGGAGCCATTATTGGCCCATATGGATGGTCAGTGCTGGTGTCTACTGTATAGGAGACATTACTGACCCATGTGGGTGGTCAGTGCTGGTGTCTACTGTATAGGTGCCATTACTGACCCATATGGATGGTTAGTGCTGGTGTCTACTGTATAGGAATACTGAACGATATGGATGGTCAGTGCTGGTGTCTACTGTATAGGAGACATTACTGAACCATGTGGATGGTCAGTGCTGGTGTCTACTGTATAGGAGACATTACTGACCAATATGGATGGTCAGTGCTGCTGTCTACTGTATAGGAGACATCACTGACCCATATGGATGGTCATTGCTGGTGTCTACTGTATAAGAGACATTACTGACCCATGTGGATGGTCAGTGCTGATGTCTACTGTATAGGTGCCATTACTGACCCATGTGGATGGTCAGTGCTGGTGTCTACAGTATAGGATATATTACTGGCCCATATGGATGGTCAGTGCTGGAGTGTACTGTATAGGAGACATTACTGACCCATGTGGATGGTCAGTGCTGGTGTCTACTGTATAAGTGCCATTACTGACCCATATGGATGGTCAGTGCTGGTGTCTACTGTATAGGTGCCATTACTGACCCATATGGATGGTCAGTGCTGGTGTCTACTGTATAGGTGCCATTACTGACCCATATGGATGGTCAGTTTTGGTGTCTACTGTATAGGTGCCTTTACTGACCCATGTGGATGGTCAGTGCTGGTGTCTACTGTATAGGAGCCATTATTGGCCCATATGGATGGTCAGTGCTGGTGTCTACTGTATAGGAGACATTACTGACCCATGTGGGTGGTCAGTGCTGGTGTCTACTGTATAGGTGCCATTACTGACCCATATGGATGGTTAGTGCTGGTGTCTACTGTATAGGTGCCAATACTGAACGATATGGATGGTCAGTGCTGGTGTCTACTGTATAGGAGACATTACTGAACCATGTGGATGGTCAGTGCTGGTGTCTACTGTATAGGAGACATTACTGACCAATATGGATGGTCAGTGCTGCTGTCTACTGTATAGGAGACATCACTGACCCATATGGATGGTCATTGCTGGTGTCTACTGTATAAGAGACATTACTGACCCATGTGGATGGTCAGTGCTGGTGTCTACTGTATAGGAGCCATTACTGACCCATATGGATGGTCAGTGCTGGTGTCTAGTCTATTACTGGCCCATATGGATGGTCAGTGCTGGACTGTATTTACTGACCCATGTGCATGGTCAGTGCTGGTGTCTACTGTATAAGAGCCGTTACTGACCCATATGGATGGTCAGTGCTGGTGTCTACTGTATAGGTGCCATTACTGACCCATATGGATGGTCAGTGCTGGTGTCTACTGTATAGGTGCCATTACTGACCCATATGGATGGTCAGTGCTGGTGTCTACTGTATAGGTGCCATTACTGACCCATATGGATGGTCAGTGCTGGTGTCTACTGTATAGGAGCCATTACTGACCCATATGGATGGTCAGTGCTGGTGTCTACTGTATAGGTGCCATTACTGACCCATATGGATGGTCATTGCTGGTGTCTACTGTATAGGAGACTTTACTGACCCATGTGGATGGTCAGTGCTGGTGTCTACTGTATAGGTGCCATTACTGACCCATATGAATTGTAAGTGCTGATGTCTACTGTATAGGTGCCATTACTGACTCATGTGGATGGTCAGTGCTGGTGTCTACTGTATAGGTGCCATTACTGACCCATATGGATTGTAAGTGCTGATGTCTACTGTATAGGATACATTACTGACCCATGTGGATGGTCAAAGCTGGTGTCTACTGTATAGGAGCCTTTCCTGACCCATGTGGATGGTCAGTGCTGGTGTCTACTGTACAGGAGCCATTCCTGACCCATGTGGATGGTCAGTGCTGGTGTCTACTATATAGGAGCCTTTACTGACCCATATGGAAAAATATATCAAAAATTCGGTCTGAACTGAATCAGAATGTCATCATTGTAAATGCCTCTGCTGAGTATGCACCGCAGACATGTCTGCTGACTGCATTTGAGCCAGCCACTGAGGCTGAAATTGGAATGTTGTTGAAGTCATCGCCAGTGAAATCTTGTGAACTTGATCCCATTCCGACATGGCTTCTTAGAGACTGTGCGCACGATGTTGTACCTGTGCTCATGGCAATTGTTAACCTGTCTCTGAGAACGGGGGTAATGCCTTCACACTTGAAGGAAGCGCACATCAGGCCAGTACTCAAGAAACCGAGTCTAGACAAAACTGTCTTGAATAACTACCGACCCGTGTCAAATCTACCCTATCTATCGAAGACAATAGAACGTGTCGTTGCTGCGAGATTGTCAGCTCACATGTCAGAGCACAATCTCTGTGAGCCCTATCAGTCAGCGTACAAGCCGAATCACAGCGTTGAGACGGCCCTTGTCTGTGTGCAGAATCACATCCTGCACGCAATGGACAATCAGAATGTTGTCATCATGGTTCTCCTGGATCTATCGGCTGCGTTTGACACCGTCGACCATGAAGTGATGTTGCATAGACTCTCACATGATATCGGAGTGGTCCAAGATGCACTGGACTGGTTTAAGTCATACCTGAGAGACAGAGTCCAGTCAGTCCACATTCATGGTGCTACATCGCCTGCTCGTCCTCTGGTATACGGGGTACCACAAGGCTCCGTGCTGGGTCCTCAGCTGTTCTCCATCTATGTAGCACCAGTTGCTAAGATTATTCGCAAGTACAATTTGATGTGTCATTTCTACGCGGATGATACTCAAATCTACATTCCAGTGAAACCCCACCAAGAGAACATTGCTGCGGCTGTCGTCCGTATTGAAGAATGTGTAGCGGAGATCAGGACGTGGATGATGACAAACTTTTTAAAGTTGAATGACTCAAAGACAGAAGTCATCGTGTTCGGCTCTGCGCAACAACTAAGAAAAATTGAGCTGCGCACACTATGCATTGGAGACTGTTTGGTCACTGTAACTCAGAATGTACGGAATCTTGGTGTACAGTTCGATGCCGAGATGAAGATGGAGACGCACGTGATTGCGGTCTGTAAATCTGCAATTTTCCATCTCCGAAATATTGCAAGAATAAGACGTTATCTAACACCTGCAGCGACATAACAAGTCATACATGCGTTTGTTACCAGCAGACTTGACGTAGGCAATGCATTACTCCACCGACTGCCTGTGAAACAACTAGAACGGTTGCAGAGAGTACAGAACTGGGCGGCTCGCCTTGTCGACGGCGCCAGGAAGTTTTGTCATGTCACACCTCTATTGATCAAGCTGCACTGGCTGCCAATAGCAGTTAGAGTAGAGTATAAGATACTTCTACTCACGCACCGAGCACTGACTGGCTGTGCACCACAGTATATCACCAAATGTGTGACCCGACGTCAGCCAACTCGATTGTTGCGCTCCAGTGAACACAATCATCTATGTGTACCACGTGCAACGCGTCGCTGGGGTGATAGATCCTTTTGCGTGGCAGGCCCAACACTATGGAACTTGCTGCCGCAAAAGCTGACTGCAACAACAATGACAAACACTGATTTTAAATCAAACCTTAAGACTTACCTGTTCTCCCGAACATTCTGTAAGGCGCCGTGAGCAACGATTGTTGGAACGGCGCAATATAAATGTCACGATTTGATTTGATTTGATGGATGGTCAGTGCAGGTGTCTACTGTATAGGAGACATTACTGACCCATATGGATGGTCAGTGCTGGTGTCTACTGTATAGGAGACATTTCTGACCCATGTGGATGGTCAGTGCTGGTGTCTACTGTATAGGAGACATTACTGACCCATATGGATGGTCATTGCTTGTGTCTACTGTATAGATGCCATTACTGACCCATGTGGATGGTCAGTGCTGGTGTCTACTGTATAGGATCCATTACTGGCCCATATGGATGGTCAGTGCTGGAGTCTACTGTATAGGAGACATTACTGACCCATGTGGATGGTCAGTGCTTGTGTCTACTGTATCAGTGCCATTACTGACCCATATGGATGGTCAGTGCTGGTGGCTACTGTATAGGTGCCATTACTGACCAATATGGATGGTCAGTGCTGGTGTCTACTGTATAGGTGCCATTACTGACCCATATGGATGATCAGTGCTGGTGTCTACTGTATAGGTGCCATTACTGACCCATATGGATGGTCAGTGCTGGTGTCTACTGTATAGGTGCCATTACTGACCGATATGGATGGTCAGTGCTGGTGTATACTGTATAGGAGACATTACTGACCGATGTGGATGGTCAGTGCTGCTGTCTACTGTATAGGAGACATTACTGACCCGAAGGTCAGTGCTGGTGTATACTGTATAGGTGCCATTACTGACCCATATGGATGGTCAGTGCTGGTGTCTACTGTATAGGTGCCATTACTGACCCATATGGATTGTAAGTGCTGATGTCTACTGAATAGGTGCCATTACTGACCCATATGGATGGTCAGTGCTGGTGTCTACTGTATAGGATACATTACTGACCCATGTGGATGGTCAGTGCTGGTGTCTACTGTATAGGAGCCATTCCTGACCCCCATGTGGATGGTCAGTGCTGGTGTGTATTCTATAGGTGCCATTACTGACCAATATGGATGGTCAGTGTTGCTGTCTGCTGCATAGGAGACATTACTGACCCATGTGGATGGCCAGTGCTGGTGTCTACTGTATAGGAGCCATTACTGACCCATATGGATGGTCAGTGCTGGTGTCTACTGTATAGGTGCCATTACTGACCCATGTGGATGGTCATTGCTGGTGTCTACTGTATAGGAGACATTACTGACCCATGTGGATGGTCAATGCTGGTGTCTACTGTATAGGTGCCATTACTGACCCATATGGATTGTCAGTGCTGGTGTCTACTGTATAGGTGCCATTACTGACTCATGTGGATGGTCAGTGCTTGTGTCTACTGTATAGGAGCCATTCCTGACCCATGTGTATGGTCAGTGATGGTGTCTACTGTATATGATAAATTACTGACCCATATGGATGGTCAGTGCTGGTGTCTACTGTATAGGATCCATTCCTGATCCATGTGGATGGTCAGTGACGGTGTCTACTGTATAGGAGATATTACTGACCCATGTGTATGGTCAGTGCTGGTGTCTACTGTATAGGAGCCATTACTGACCCATATGGATGGTCAGTGCTGGTACCTACTGTATAGGTGCCATTACTGACCCATGTGGATGGTCAGTGCTGGTGTCTACTGTATATGTGCCATTACTGACCCATATGTATGGTCAGTGCTGGTGTCTACTGTATAGGTGACATTACTGACCCATGTGGATGGTCAGTGCTGGTGTCTACTGTATAGGAGCCATTATTGACCCATATGGATGGTCAGTGCTGGTATCTACTGTATAGGTGCCATTACTGACCCATGTGGATGGTCAGTGCTGGTGTCTACTGTATAGGAGCCATTACTGACCCAGATGGATGATCAGTGCTGGTGTCTACTGTATAGGAGCCATTACTGACCCGTGTGGATGGTCAGTGCTGGTGTCTACTGTATAGGAGCCATTACTGACCCATGTGGATGGTCAGTGCTGGTGTCTACTGTATAGTAGACATTACTGACCCATGCGGATGGTCAGTGCTGGTGTCTACTGTATAGGTGCCATTACTGGCCCATGTGGATGGTCTGTGCTGGTGTCTACTGTATAGGTGTCATTACTGGCCCATGTGGATGGTCAGTGCTGGTGTCTATTGTTTAGCTGCCATTACGGGCCCGTGGTCAATATTTAAGATGTATCACCTGAGACGAAATACGTAATTTTGACAGTAGTTGTGCCAAGGAGGTAGATCGGAAACTATTTCCAGCGCTTGTGATTGACAAATTAAGCGCCATACAATATTGGACCTTTTGTGCCAAGTGTGATGCATGTCTTGTGTGCTAAGTGTGATGCATGTCTTGTGATTCTTGTGTGCTAGGTGTGATGCATGTATTGTGATTCTTGTGTGCCAGGTGTGATGCATGTGTTGTGATTCTTGTGTGCTAGGTGTGATGCATGTCTTGTGATTCTTGTGTGCAAGGTGTGATGCATGTATTGTGATTCTTGTGTGCCAAGTGTGATGCATGTATTGTGATTCTTGTGTGCCAAGTGTGATGCATGTATTGTGATTGTTGTGTGCCATGTGTGATGCATGTATTGTGATTGTTGTGTGCCATGTGTGATGCATGTATTGTGATTCTTGTGTGACTGTATAGATTGGCGACATATACAGCTCGCGCGTGGCGAGTCGTATGGGCAGTGGGTACGTGAACGCAATGAACATGCTTCTGATGACGCTGCGTGGCACTCCCATCACATACTACGGCGAAGAGATCGGAATGATCGACCTCAATCTGACGGCCGTCAACTTGTCAAACTTCAACCTGTTTGGCAGCGCCAGGGTCAGTTACCAATCCACACAACTACACTAGTTAAGTACAGAAGATAAGTTCAGTTGAGCCAAATTCACATCGCTAATATTTGTTTAAAACAATAATATATATTTCAGTAGGTGAAGACCTTTATGTTAGCTTTTACTTTTAACATGCATCGGATTGTGAACAATTTGTATGCGTGTCGTCATCTGTATTTTCATTCAAAAGCTACTGAAAGCCTTCACATTATGTACAAAGGCTACCTGTACATTTACTCGCCAAATTTGCATTAACAAATAGCTGGCATTGATTGTAACAAATGATTTTGACAAGGAATAGATTTTTATTTGGTAAATATGTACATCTAGATACAAGTATAATGAAAGTATTATCAAATTAAATTGAACACATTGAATTGAATATTACTAAATAATACAAATGTGTGTGTGTGTGTGTGTTTGTGTGTGTGTGTTTGTGTGTGTCTGTCTGTCAGTGTCTATGTGTGTATGTTTGTATGTGTGTATGTATGTACGTGTGTACGTATGTACGTGTATACGAGCGTACGTGTGTACGTGTGCACATGTGTATGTGTCTGTGTGTGTCTCTGTAAGTTTTTATTAAAGAAAAACAGTTGACACAATATTCTTGTATTGAGGGAGGCTCGATAAGACCAAGGGGTCGCAATCGTGGGAGGCACCCTTAAACGTTTCAAAGTTAAATTCATATTAATGACAGAAAAGAACGGAAACCACAGGTGTTGTGATGTTATTTATTTGGATATGCATGACGACGTTTTTGTATAAGACAACTTGCATATCGTGCGCCAAACATTCAGGGATTCATCGACGATCCCTCGAAAGAAAGGTAGCTCTTTTTAAACATTTCCTATCGGTTCTGGTCGATTAAACACGTTTTGAACGATTGGTACAAGTTACGTTAACTGATGCGCCGGCGTCTACTTAGTTCTAAACAATCACTCAAACAATCACTTCACGTCAGTCTAACCCCCAGCACGAACCCTTAATCGACAAGAACCATTAACCGACGGGAATGTTAAAAAGCGCTATTTGTCTTTCGGTTGAGCGTGGCGATAGAATACTTGTAATGTCTACTGGAGGATGGGCACTTTTTGTTAGTGCATCTAACGATTGTTTGTATCGGAGAATGTCCGTATAAATGATGTGTTGTCTTGTGCAGCAACTCACCCAACAACAAATCAAGTATGACGAGTGCCGGTCTCCCATGCAATGGACGTCGCTGAGGAACGCTGGCTTCACAGGCGGGCGTACACCCTGGCGCCCTATCGGCTCCAACTATCTCACAGTCAACGTGAAGGTAGGTAGTCGCGTGGCTTCAATTAGTGCCCCTCAACTTGATTACTTAGTGCTGATGAAAATACTCATTTAAAGCTGAAAGAGGGCACAGGGCGAGAAAACTACATTCACTGAGGGTGGCACATGATTCGCTGAAATGCTTTTGTTTTCAGTTGCATGCATTTAACTAGAATTGTTTGTTTAAAAAAAGCAGGCTTGTTTAACAAGATTTAACAAGATTGCCATCCAGAAAATTACTCTGGATGGCAGGTGGACAAGGAAGCCTTTTGGCTTATCGAGAGTCCAATACTTTTTATCTACATGTATCCCGCCTTTTTAAGGTGTGTGTCGATTTTATTTTTAAACATATTCACGCTACTAGCACCAACACAATCAGGAGATAATCTGTTCCATTCATTTACAGTCCTTTGTGAGAATGAGAATTGTTGAATCGATTGGTTCAGCGTTTGGAGTAGACGCTGCACGCGTATACATTTTTTGAAAGTGCATATTTGCTATACATTGGTTCTGGTTGAAACAATAATTGCCACCACCTTTATTATTTTGGTTGAGTATCTTCTTCTTCTTCTATATGCCATGTCTGTCACAGGCGTTGGCGATCATGGCCCTCCAAACCGTACGGTCGTGTGTAGTTTGTAGCAGGTAGTTTGGTTGAGTGTAGGAAATAGAAACATGCTAAGCAACAGCAATTGTACTTTTTGGCATATGGTATTGTGCCTTTGTCATCTCATTTTTTACCTTAGTGCTGTGTGTGTGGTTGTAGACCCAGAAAGCGCTGGGTGTTGGCGTGTCAAACGTCGAGGTGTACCGCCTCCTGTCCGCGCTACGCCATAAACCTGCATTCCGATTCGGGAAGTTCTCGCCGATTGGAGTTCACGCGAGCGTATTCTGCTACGTGCGCCACGCACACCGCTTTAAGAGCTACCTCGTTGCCATCAACTTTGGCCCGCTCGACGCAACCGTCGACTTCTTCGCTCCCAGTACTAAAAATCTCGTGAAGGCGTATGGTCGGGTCGTTGCTACTACCCACAACATGCAAATACCGAGAGAGTTTACGATGAACTCGATTATCTCGCTCGAGAACGTTTATCTACGTCCAACCGAGGGAATTGTCATTGAAATGCTGGAATCGTAATCACGCGCGGTGTGTCTTGATGAGTTCTTCAGTACGCCATCGGCGTTTTTTTTAGTGACACGCATTTTATTGTTCCGAACATTGTTAAGAACCGAAATCGATTTTTAAAGGAAAATCGTGCTTATGAGCTCGTGAGAATCGCACTGGAAGGGTCCCGGGATGTCGTTTAACACCCAAAGTAGCGCCGTCTCGGCTGAGTACCAACAATCGACTTACCAACTGGTCAACTAAGACAACTGAAAAGAGATGTCACTCATGTCAGGTCCTGGCGCAACTCGCATTCCTCGTCAGCCTTTGAGGAATCAACAGATGACACTCATGTCAGGTCCTGGCGCAACTCGCATTCCTCGTCAGCCTTTGAGGAATCAACAGATGACACTCATGTCAAGTCCTGGCGCAACTCGCATTCCTCGTCAGCCTTTGACGAATCGCACCCGGCGTCAGCCTGTGAGGCTGTGACTCACATACATGTAAATTATCAGTAGGTTATGCAAACTTCTTCACATAAAAAGCCTGATGCCAACACAATTTCTGAACGAATTGACTCAATTACTACCATAATGGATTACCAGCCAGTGTATTTTGGAATTTCGCTCGTCTACCCATTCAATTCAGACATGTTGGATACATCTCAATTCAGTTATAATGATGCCTGCATATTTTGATAACCATTCTTGCACTGCATTATTTCTTCTCCAAACACGATGAAGTATTATCTCAACCTAGCAATTTGCATCAATGTGACATCGATCTTGCTAGCATGATGTCGTCCAGTGTTTTCTCACACTAGCGTCCCGTAACACGCACCCCCCCTGCACGGCGGGTACGGGAACGTGTCGGGGACAATGTTCACCTCTGACGTCACTGTCAATGGTTGGCCTCGTGGCCCTTCGTAGTCCGCCTGGCAACAAACGAATGCTGTCATCACTACAGTCCATTTAGATGATGTCTACCCAGTTCTATTTTTTTCTACAAACTTGTGAAATGTACGATTATATAACACTTGATTGTTTACGTCGGGACACATATAAGCGACTTATGATGTCATCTTTTGGCAAATTCACTCGAATCTCTTAAGCGAGATTAAATCCGAATATAACGTGTTATGCCTATACTTCAAAAAAATTAGTGGCGATAACAAATTCGATATTTTTCTTGCCATACCAGTTTCAGTTAAAAAGAATACAAAAGGCATTACTGGATGTTATGTACCTAACCAAATTAATACAAAGTGACCATTGGCAATTATAATCAACAATGTCACGCCAACAGTTTATTAGGAAACGCATATTCCACTTTGAGACATGTTCTGGGTAAATCATTGACGTGAACATTTTGTTTGTAGGTTAGTTTGTATTTACTCTTTTAGGTGCATAACACCAAACCGTTGCATTTTCCTTTAATTTATATGATGTGATTCATCAGGCAGTCATAGATTAATAACAATATGTTACCGGGTATTATACATGTGCTGTAACAACGTGGTACCTTGACAAGGAATCCCAGCCAACCTTTGTTTGGTTTGTCGAACTGTGCCACATAAATTCCGTCTCCCTGTAACACAACGCTGTCCGTAGCACCGTCGTTACAAACATACTACTAAAGTACCAATTGGTGGATACGAACATACTACTAAAGTACCAATTGGTGGATACAAGCATACTACTAAAGTACCAGTTGGTGGATACAAAC
>CM034538.1:188569-192855 GCA_020002185.1 Paraescarpia echinospica | reverse complement strand
CCATCCATATATTCATACATCCATATATACGTACATCCATCCATTTATGCATCCACACATACATACGTACATCCAAACATACGTACATACATACATACATACATACATACATTCATACATACATACTTACATACATACATGTATGTATGTATGTATGTATGTATATATGTATGTGTGTCCATCCATACATCCATCCATCCACCCATCCATCCGTACATCCATACAATAACACATTTATACAATCATGTAGTCATCCATCCATCCATCCATACATACATAGATACATATAGAATGGATGGATGGATTGACACACATACATTTATACATACATACACACACACACATACACACATACACACATACACACATACATACATACGTACATACGTACAAACATCCGCCCATCCATACGTCCACCCTTCCATCCATCCATATTTCCATACATCCACACATACAACCATCCATACATACATCAATCCACACATCCATACATATATTAAAAAATCCACATTTTCGTACATCCATAGAACCATCTATCCATCCATCCATCCATCCATCCACTCATCCATCCATCCATCCGTCCATCCATCCTTCCATCCATCCATCCATCAATTCATATATATATACATACATACATACATACATACATGCATACATACATACATACATACATACATACATACATATATACTTATATCCATCCGTACACATATATATAATACATCCATCGATTCTTCAGTACATCCATCCATACATACGTACATATATTCACACATCCATACATCCATCCGTTCCTCAATCCATACATCCATCCATCACTTAATAAAACCTTACATCCAAACAACATTACATACACACATCAATCCATACATCCATACATCCACACATCCATCCAAACATCCATACATCCATATATCCATCCATCCATCCATCCTTCAATCCACCTATCCATCCATGCAATCATACATACATACAAACATACATACGTGCATAAATAAATCTATCCATCCATCCATCCATCCAACAATCCATCACTCTACCCATACATACATACATCAATCCATGCATACATACATACATACATATATGGATGGATGGATGGATGGACACATATACTTTTATAAATACATAGATACATATATATTTTTATCCATCCTTAGATACATATATAATACATCCATCGATTCATCGGTACATCCATCCGTACATGCATACATACATATATTCATACATCCATAAATCCATCCGTACCTCAATCCATACATCCATCCATCCATTCATATAACTCTACATCCATACAACATTACATACACACATCAATACGTACATCCATACATCCATCCATACATCCATCCAACCATCCATCCATCCATCCATACAACCATCCATCAATGCATCCATCCATCCATCCATAAATACATACATACATACATACATACCTACATACACACATACACACATACATACGTACATACATATATCCATACTCCCATCCTTCCATACATCCATCCGTCCATCCATCCATCTAACCGTACATACATACATCAATCCATCCATACATATATACATACATGGATGGACGGATGGATGTACACATATACATACATACATACATATATATTCTTATATCCATCCGTACATAAATATATAATACATCCATCCATTCATCGGTACATCCATACATAATTACATATATTCATACATCCATCCGTCCCTCCATCCATACATCCATACATCCATCCGTCCATTCATACAACCATACATCCATACAACAATGCATACACACATCAATTCGTACATCCATACATCCATCCATTCTTCTATCCATTCATACATCCGTCCATCAATACACCTATCCATTCTTCCATACATCTAGTTATCCATCCGTTCATTTATCCATCCATCCTTCCATACATTCATCCCTCCATCCATCCATCCATCCATACATCCATCCACATATCCATCCTACATGCATCCATACAACAATCTACCCATACATTCATACATGCATACATCCATTCATCCATCCTCTCATATATAAATGTATGCATATATACATACATACATACATCCATATATCAATCTATCTTTCCGTACAATCATCCATTCACACATTCATACATATATACATATGCATGGATGGATGGATGGGTGGACACACATATATACATATGTATATACATACATACATATATACGTACACACATCCATACATCCGTCCATACACGCATTCCTCCATTCAACCATCCATATATCCCTACATCCATACATACATACATACATACATCCATCCGTCCATCCATCAATCCGTACATCCATTCATCCATACATCGATACATCCATACATCCTTACATCCATACATCCATACATCCATAAATCCATCCTCCTATTCATATATCCATACATGTATGTATGTATGTATTAATGGATGATTGTACGGATGGATGGATGTATGGTTATCAATACATAGATATATCATTCCATCCATCCATACATATATACATACATACATTCATACATCCGTACATCCATCCTATTATACATACATTCTTGCATTCGTACATACATCCATCCATACATCCATCCATCCATGCATACATACACCCATACATACTTCCTTACATCCTTCCATCCGTACATCCAACCATACATCCATCCCTCCATACATCCATCCATACATCCATACATATATAAATCCATCCGTACATTTATCCATCCAACCGTCCATATTTTCATCTCTCCATCCATCCATCCATCCATCCATCCGTAAAACTATACATCCATAACAATCATACATACATACATACATACATACATACATACATACGTACATACATACATACATACATGGATACATACATACATACATACATACATACATACATATATACATACATCCACCCATACATCCATCCATACATACATCCATCCATCTATCCATACATCCATCCATCCATCCATTCATATAACCCTACATCCGTACACCAATACATACATACATCAATCCTACTTCCATACATCCATTCATACATCCATCCATACATCCATCCATACATCTTACATGTATCCATGCATCCGTACATGTATCCATCCATCCATCCATACATCCTTCCACACATCCATCCATACATCCATCCATACACCAATCCATCCATATATTCATACATCCATATATACGTACATCCATCCATTTATGCATCCACACATACATACGTACATCCAAACATACGTACATACATACATACATACATACATACATACATACATACTTACATACATACATGTATGTATGTATGTATGTATGTATATATGTATGTGTGTCCATCCATACATCCAACCATCCACCCATCCACCCATCCATCCATACATCCATACAATAACACATTTATACAACCATGCAGTCATCCATCCATCCATCCATCCATCCATCCATCCATACATACATAGATACATATAGAATGGATGGATGGATTGACACACATACATTTATACATACATACACATACACACATACATACATACGTACATACGTACAAACATCCGCCCATCCATACGTCCACCCTTCCATCCATCCATATTTCCATACATCCACACATACAACCATCCATATATACATCAATCCACACATCCATACATATATTAAAAAATCCACATTTTCGTACATCCATAGAACCATCTATCCATCCATCCACTCATCCATCCATCCATCCGTCCATCCATCCTTCCATCCATCCATCAATTCATATATATATAAACATACATACATACATACATACATGCATACATGCATACATGCGTACATGCATACATGCATACATGCATACATGTATACATGCATACATGCATACATGCATACATGCATACATGCATACATGCATACATGCATACATGCATACATGGAAGGATGGATAGATGGACACACATACATACATACATACATACATACATACATACATAGATATATATATATACATACATGCATACACACACACATACATGCATGCATATATACGTACACACACACACGTACATACGTACATACTTGCATACGTACATACATACATACATACTTACATACATACATACATACATACATACATACATACATACATACATACATACATACATACATACATACATATATCCATCCATCCATCAATCCATCCATCCATCCATCCATACATCCATAAATCTATATATCCATATATCCGTACATCCATCCTTCCTTATATCCATACATCCATACATCCATACTTCCATCCATACATCCATACATTCATCCATC
>CM034538.1:158569-183569 GCA_020002185.1 Paraescarpia echinospica | reverse complement strand
CATTCATATAACACTACATCCATACACAAATACATACATACATCAATCCATTCATCCATTCATCCATCCATACATCCATCCCTCCATACATCCATCCATACATCCATACATATATAAATCCATCCGTACATTTATACATCCAACCATCCATATTTTCATCTCTCCATCCATCCATCCATCCATCCATCCGTAAAACTATACATCCATAACATACATACATACATACATACATACATACATACATACGTACATACATACATACATACATAGATACATACATACATACATACATACATGTAACGATCCATACATCCATACATCCATACATCCATACAATAACACATTTATACAACCATGTAGTCATCCATCCATCCATACATACATAGGTACATATAGAATGGATGGATGGATTGACACACATACATTTATGCATACATACACATACACACATACACACATACACACATACACACATCCACACATACACACATACACACATACACACATACACACATACATACATACGTACATACGTACAAACATCCGCCCATCCATACGTCCACCCTTCCATCCATCCATATTTCCATACATCCACACATACAACCATCCATACATACATCAATCCACACATCCATACATATATTAAAAAATCCACATTTTCGTACATCCATAGAACCATCTATCCATCCACTCATCCATCCATCCATCCGTCCATCCATCCTTCCATCCATCCATCCATCAATTCATATATATATATATACATACATACATACATACATACATACATACATGCATACATACATACATACATACATATATACTTATATCCATCTGTACATATATATATAATACATCCATCGATTCTTCAGTACATCCATCCATACATACGTACATATATTCACACATCCATACATCCATCCGTACCTCAATCCATACATCCATCCATCACTTAATAAAACCTTACATCCAAATAACATTACATACACACATCAATCCATACATCCATACATCCATACATTCATCCAAACATCCATACATCCATATATCCATCCATCCATCCATCCTTCCATCCTTCAATCCATCTATCCATCCATGCAATCATACATACATACAAACATACATACTTGTATACATATATCTATCCATCCATCCATCCATCCATCCATCCATCCATCCATCCAACAATCCATCACTCTACCCATACATACATACATCAATCCATGCATACATACATACATACATACATACATACATACATACATACATACATACATACATGGATGGATGGACACATATACTTTCATAAATACATAGATACATATATATTTTTATCCATCCTTAGATACATATATAATACATCCATCGATTCATCGGTACGTCCATCCGTACATGCATACATACATATATTCATACATCCATAAATCCATCCGTACCTCAATCCATACATCCATCCATCCATTCATATAACCCTACATCCATACAACATTACATACACACATCAATCCGTACATCCATACACCCATCCATACATCCATCCAACCATCCATCCATCCATCCATCCATACAACCATCCATCAATGCATCCATCCATCCATCCATCCATACATACATACATACATACATACATACATACATACATACATACATACATACATACATACATACATACGTACATACATACATACCTACATACACACATACACACATACATACGTACATACATATATCCATACTCCCATCCTTCCAAACATCCATCCGTCCATCCATCCATCTAACCGTACATACATATATCAATCCATCCACACATATATACATACATGGATGGACGGATGGATGTACACATATACATACATACATACATATATATTCTTATATCCATCCGTACATAAATATATAATACATCCATCCATTCATCGGTACATCCATACATACATACATACTTACATATATTCATACATCCATCCGTCCCTCCATCGATACATCCATACATCCATCCGTCCATTCATACAACCATACATCCATACAACAATGCATACACACATCAATTCGTACATCCATACATCCATCCATTCTTCTATCCATTCATACATCCGTCCATCAATACACCTATCCATTCTTCCATACATCTAGTTATCCAACCGTTCATTTATCCATCCATCCTTCCATACATTCATCCCTCCATCCATCCATCCATCCATCCATTCATCCATACATACATCCTTCCACCCATACATCCATCCACATATCCATCCTACATGCATCCATACAACAATCCACCCATACCACACATTCATACATGCATACATCCATTCATCTATCCTCTCATATATAAATGTATGCATATATACATACATACATACATCCATATATCAATCTATCTTTCCGTACAATCATCCATTCACACATTCATACATATATACATATGCATGGATGGATGGATGGGTGGACACACATATATACATATATACATACATACATACATATATACGTACACACATCCATACATCCGTCCATCCACGCATTCCTCCATTCAACCATCCATATATGCCTACATCCATACATACCTACATACATCCATCCGTCCATCCACCCATCCATCCATCCTTACATCCATTCATCCATACATCCATACATCCATACATCCTTACATCCATACATCCATAAATCCATCCTCCTATACATATATCCATACGTGTATGTATGTATGTATGAATGGATGATTGTACGGATGGATGGATGTATGGCTATCAATACATATATATATCATTCCATCCATCCATACATATATACATACATACATTCATACATCCGTACATCCATCCTATTATACATACATTCTTGCATTCGTACATACATACATACATACATCCATACATCCATCCATCCATGCATACATCCATCCATCAATACATACATCCTTCCACCCATACATCCATCCACATACCCATCCTACATGCATCCATACAACAATTCACCCATACATTCATACATGCATACATCCATTCATCCATCCTCTCATATATAAATGTATGCATATATACATACATATATACATCCATATATCAATCTATCTTTCCGTACAATCATCCATTCACACATTCATACATATATTCATATGCATGAATGGATGGATGGGTGGACACACATATATACATATATACATACATACATACATATATACGTACACACATCCATACATCCGTCCATCCACGCATTCCTCCATTCAACCATCCATATATGCCTACAACCATACATACATACATACATCCATCCGTCCATCCATCCATCCTTACATCCATTCATCCATACATCCATACATCCATACTTCCTTACATCCATACATCCATACATCCATCCTCCTATACATATATCCATACATGTATGTATGTATGTATGAATGGATGATTGTACGGATGGATGGATGTATGGTTACCAATACATAGATATATCATTCCATCCATCCATACATATATACATCCATACATTCATACTTCCGTACATCCATCCTATTATACATACATTCTTGCATTCGTACATACATCCATCCATACATCCATCCATCCATGCATACATACACCCATACATCCTTCCTTACATCCTTCCATCCGTACATCTTACCTTACATCCATCCATCCGTGCATTCATCCATTCATACATACATATATGGATGGATGGATGGATGGATGGACACAAATATATACATACATACATAGATACATTCATACATCCATAACACATCTATCCATCCATCCACTAATATATCCCTACACCCATACATACATACATACATACATACATCCATCCATTCATATAAAACTACATCCATACACAAATACATACATACATCAATCCATTCATCCATTCATCCATCCATACATCCATCCCTCCATACATCCATCCATACATCCATACATATATAAATCCATCCGTACATTTATACATCCAACCATCCATATTTTCATCTCTCCATCCATCCATCCATCCATCCATCCGTAAAACTACACATCCATAACATACATACATACATACATACATACATACGTACATACATACATACATAGATACATACATACATACATACATACATGTAACGATCCATACATCCATACATCCATACATCCATACAATAACACATTTATACAACCATGTAGTCATCCATCCATCCATACATACATAGGTACATATAGAATGGATGGATGGATTGACACACATACATTTATGCATACATACACATACACACATACACACATACACACATACACACATCCACACATACACACATACACACATACACACATACATACATACGTACATACGTACAAACATCCGCCCATCCATACGTCCACCCTTCCATCCATCCATATTTCCATACATCCACACATACAACCATCCATACATACATCAATCCACACATCCATACATATATTAAAAAATCCACATTTTCGTACATCCATAGAACCATCTATCCATCCACTCATCCATCCATCCATCCGTCCATCCATCCTTCCATCCATCCATCCATCCATCCATCAATTCATATATATATATACATACATACATACATACATACATACATACATGCATACATACATACATACATACATATATACTTATATCCATCTGTACATATATATATAATACATCCATCGATTCTTCAGTACATCCATCCATACATACGTACATATATTCACACATCCATACATCCATCCGTACCTCAATCCATACATCCATCCATCACTTAATAAAACCTTACATCCAAATAACATTACATACACACATCAATCCATACATCCATACATCCATACATCCATCCAAACATCCATACATCCATATATCCATCCATCCATCCATCCTTCCATCCTTCAATCCATCTATCCATCCATGCAATCATACATACATACAAACATACATACTTGTATACATATATCTATCCATCCATCCATCCATCCATCCATCCATCCATCCAACAATCCATCACTCTACCCATACATACATACATCAATCCATGCATACATACATACATACATACATACATACATACATACATACATACATACATACATGGATGGATGGACACATATACTTTCATAAATACATAGATACATATATATTTTTATCCATCCTTAGATACATATATAATACATCCATCGATTCATCGGTACGTCCATCCGTACATGCATACATACATATATTCATACATCCATAAATCCATCCGTACCTCAATCCATACATCCATCCATCCATTCATATAACCCTACATCCATACAACATTACATACACACATCAATCCGTACATCCATACACCCATCCATACATCCATCCAACCATCCATCCATCCATCCATCCATACAACCATCCATCAATGCATCCATCCATCCATCCATCCATACATACATACATACATACATACATACATACATACATACATACATACATACGTACATACATACATACCTACATACACACATACACACATACATACGTACATACATATATCCATACTCCCATCCTTCCAAACATCCATCCGTCCATCCATCCATCTAACCGTACATACATATATCAATCCATCCACACATATATACATACATGGATGGACGGATGGATGTACACATATACATACATACATACATATATATTCTTATATCCATCCGTACATCAATATATAATACATCCATCCATTCATCGGTACATCCATACATACATACATACTTACATATATTCATACATCCATCCGTCCCTCCATCGATACATCCATACATCCATCCGTCCATTCATACAACCATACATCCATACAACAATGCATACACACATCAATTCGTACATCCATACATCCATCCATTCTTCTATCCATTCATACATCCGTCCATCAATACACCTATCCATTCTTCCATACATCTAGTTATCCAACCGTTCATTTATCCATCCATCCTTCCATACATTCATCCCTCCATCCATCCATCCATCCATCCATCCATTCATCCATACATACATCCTTCCACCCATACATCCATCCACATATCCATCCTACATGCATCCATACAACAATCCACCCATACCACACATTCATACATGCATACATCCATTCATCTATCCTCTCATATATAAATGTATGCATATATACATACATACATACATCCATATATCAATCTATCTTTCCGTACAATCATCCATTCACACATTCATACATATATACATATGCATGGATGGATGGATGGGTGGACACACATATATACATATATACATACATACATACATATATACGTACACACATCCATACATCCGTCCATCCACGCATTCCTCCATTCAACCATCCATATATGCCTACATCCATACATACCTACATACATCCATCCGTCCATCCACCCATCCATCCATCCTTACATCCATTCATCCATACATCCATACATCCATACATCCTTACATCCATACATCCATAAATCCATCCTCCTATACATATATCCATACATGTATGTATGTATGTATGAATGGATGATTGTACGGATGGATGGATGTATGGTTATCAATACATATATATATCATTCCATCCATCCATACATATATACATACATACATTCATACATCCGTACATCCATCCTATTATACATACATTCTTGCATTCGTACATACATACATACATACATCCATACATCCATCCATCCATGCATACATACACCCATACATCCTTCCTTACATCCTTCCATCCGTACTTCCAACCATACATCCATCCATCCGTGCATTCATCCATTCATACATACATATATGGATGGATGGATGGATGGACACAAATATATACATACATATATAGATACATTCATACATCCATAACACGTCTATCCATCCATCCACTAATATATCCCTACATCCATACATACATACATACATCCATCCATCCAAACATATAACACTACATCCATACACAAATACATACATACATCAATCCATTCATCCATTCATCCATCCATACATCCATCCCTCCATACATCCATCCATACATCCATACATATATAAATCCATTCGTACATTTATCCATCCAACCATCCATATTTTCATCTCTCCATCCATCCATCCATCCATCCTTAAAACTATACATCCATAACATACATACATACATACATACATATATACACACATACGTACATACATACATACATACATGGATACATACATACATACATACATACATACATACATACATACATCCACCCATACATCCATCCATACATACATCCATCCATCTATCCATGCATCCATACATCCATACATCCATACATCCATACATCCATACATCCATACATCCATACATCCATACATCCATACATCCATTCATACATCCATCCATCCATTCATATAACCCTACATCCGTACACCAATACATACATACATCAATCCTACTTCCATACATCCATTCATACATCCATACATCCATACATCCATACATCCATCCATACATCTTACATGTATCCATGCATCCGTACATTTATCCATCCATCCATCCATCCATACGTCCTTCCACACATCCATCCATACATCCATCCATACACCAATCCATCCATATATTCATACATCCATATATACTACATCCATCCATTTATGCATCCACACATACATACGTACATCCAAACATACGTACGTACATACATACACACATACACACATACATACATGTATGTATGTATGTATGTATGTATGTATGTATATATGTATGTGTGTCCATCCATACAGCCATCCATCCACCCATCCATCCATACATCCATACATCCATACATCCATACAATAACACATTTATACAACCATGTAGTCATCCATCCATCCATCCATCCATCCATACATACATAGGTACATATAGAATGGATGGATGGATTGACACACATACATTTATACATACATATATACATACACACACACACATACACACATACACACATACACACATACACACATACACACATACACACATACACACATACACACATACACACATACACACATACATACATACGTACATACGTACAAACATCCGTCCATCCATACGTCCACCGTTCCATCCATCCATATTTCCATACATCCACACATACTACCATCCATACATACATCAATCCACACATCCATACATATATTAAAAAATCCACATTTTCGTACATCCATAGAACCATCTATCCATCCATCCATCCATCCATCCACTCATCCATCCATCCATCCGTCCATCCATCCTTCCATCCATCCATCCATCAATTCATATATATATATACATACATACATACATACATACATACATACATACATACATACATGCATACATACATACATACATACATACATACATACATACATACATATATACTTATGTCCATCCGTACATATTTATATAATACATCCATCGATTCTTCAGTACATCCATCCATACATACGTACATATATTCACACATCCATACATCCATCCGTACCTCAATCCATACATCCATCCATCACTTAATAAAACCTTACATCCAAACAACATTACAAACACACATCAATCCATACATCCATACATCCATACATCCATCCAAACATCCATACATCCATATATCCAACCATCCATCCATCCTTCCTTCCATCCTTCAATCCATCTATCCATCCATGCAATAATACATACATACAAACAAACATACGTGCATACATATATCTATCCATCCATCCATCCATCCAACAATCCATCACTCTACCCATACATACATACATCAATCCATGCATACATACATACATACATACATACATACATGGATGGATGGATGGATGTACACATATACTTTTATAAATACATAGTTACATATATATTTTTATCCATCCTTAGATACATATATAATACTTCCAACGATTCATCGGTACATCCATCCGTACATGCATACATACATATAATCATACATCCATAAATCCATCCGTACCTGAATCCATACATCCATCCATCCATTCATATAACTCTACATCCATACAACATTACATACACACATCAATCCTTAAATCCATACATCCATCCATCCATCCATACAACCATCCACCAATGCATCCATCCATCCATCCATCCATCCATCAATACATACATACATACATACATACATACATACATACATACATACCTACATACACACATACACACATAGATACGTACATACATATATCCATACTCCCATCCTTCCATACTTCCATCCGTCCATCCAACCATCTAACGGTACATACATACATCAATCCATCCATACATATATACATACATGGATGGGCGGATGGATGTACACATATACATACATACATACATACATACATATATATTCTTATATCCATCCGTACATAAATATATAATACATCCATCCATTCATCGGTACATCCATACATACATACATACTTACATATATTCATACATCCATCCGTCCCTCCATCCATACATCCATACATCCATCCGTCCATTCATACAACCCTACATCCATACAACAATGCATACACACATCAATTCGTACATCCATACATCCATCCATTCTTCTATCCATTCATACATCCGTCCATCAATACACCTATCCATTCTTCCATACATCTAGTTATCCATCCGTTCATTTATCCATCCATCCTTCCATACATTCATCCCTCCATCCATCCATCCATCCATACATACATCCTTCCACCCATACATCCATCCACATATCCATCCTACATGCATCCATACAACAATCCACCCATACATTCATACATGCATACATCCATTCATCCATCCTCTCATATATAAATGTATGCATATATACATACATACATACATCCATATATCAATCTATATTTCCGTACAATCATCCATTCACACATTCATACATATATACATATGCATGGATGGATGGATGGGTGGACACACATATATACATATATACATACCTACATACATCCATCCGTCCATCCATCCATCCTTACATCCATTCATCCATACATCCATACATCCTTACATCCATACATCCATACATCCATAAATCCATACTCCTATACATATATCCATACATGTATGTATTATGTATGAATGGATGATTGTACGGATAGATGGATGTATGGTTATCAATACATATATATATTATTCCATCCATCCATACATATATACATACATACATTCATACATCCGTACATCCATCCTATTATACATACATTCTTGCATTCGTACATACATCCATCCATACATCTATCCATCCATGCATACATACACCCATACATCCTTCCTTACATCCTTCCATCCGTACATCCAACCATACATCCATCCATCCGTGCATTCATCCATTCATACATACATATATATAACACAACATCCATACACAAATACATACATACATCAATCCATTCATCCATTCATCCATCCATGCATCCATCCCTCCATACATCCATCCATACATCCATACATATATAAATCCATTCGTACACTTATCCATCCAACCATCCATATTTTCATCTCTCCATCCATCCATCCATCCGTAAAACTATACATCCATAACATACATACATACATACATACATACATACATACATACGTACGTACATACATACATACATACATGGATACATACATACATACATACATACATACATACGTACATACATACATACATACATACATACATACATACATACATACATCCACCCATACATCCATCCATACATACATCCATCCAACTATCCATACATCCATACATCCATACATCCATCCATACATCGATCCATCCATTCATATAACCCTACATCCGTACACCAATACATACATACATCAATCCTATTTCCATACATCCATTCATACATCCATCCATCCATACATCCATCCATACATCTTACATGTATCCATGCATCCGTACATTTATCCATCCATCCATCCATCCATACTTCCTTCCCCACATCCATCCATACATCCATCCATACACCAATCCATCCATATATTCATACATCCATATATACGTACATCCATCCATTTATGCATCCACACATACATACGTACATCCAAACATACGTACATACATACATACATACATACATACATTCATACATACATACTTACATACATACATGTATGTATGTATGTATGTATGTATATATGTATGTGTGTCCATCCATACATCCATCCATCCACCCATCCATCCGTACATCCATACATCCATACAATAACACATTTATACAATCATGTAGTCATCCATCCATCCATCCATACATACATAGATACATATAGAATGGATGGATGGATTGACACACATACATTTATACATACATACACACACACACATACACACATACACACATACACACATACACACATACACACATACATACATACGTACATACGTACAAACATCCGCCCATCCATACGTCCACCCTTCCATCCATCCATATTTCCATACATCCACACATACAACCATCCATACATACATCAATCCACACATCCATACATATATTAAAAAATCCACATTTTCGTACATCCATAGAACCATCTATCCATCCATCCATCCATCCACTCATCCATCCATCCATCCGTCCATCCATCCTTCCATCCATCCATCCATCAATTCATATATATATACATACATACATACATACATACATGCATACATACATACATACATACATACATACATACATATATACTTATATCCATCCGTACACATATATATAATACATCCATCGATTCTTCAGTACATCCATCCATACATACGTACATATATTCACACATCCATACATCCATCCGTTCCTCAATCCATACATCCATCCATCACTTAATAAAACCTTACATCCAAACAACATTACATACACACATCAATCCATACATCCATACATCCACACATCCATCCAAACATCCATACATCCATATATCCATCCATCCATCCATCCTTCAATCCACCTATCCATCCATGCAATCATACATACATACAAACATACATACGTGCATAAATAAATCTATCCATCCATCCATCCATCCAACAATCCATCACTCTACCCATACATACATACATCAATCCATGCATACATACATACATACATATATGGATGGATGGATGGATGGACACATATACTTTTATAAATACATAGATACATATATATTTTTATCCATCCTTAGATACATATATAATACATCCATCGATTCATCGGTACATCCATCCGTACATGCATACATACATATATTCATACATCCATAAATCCATCCGTACCTCAATCCATACATCCATCCATCCATTCATATAACTCTACATCCATACAACATTACATACACACATCAATACGTACATCCATACATCCATCCATACATCCATCCAACCATCCATCCATCCATCCATACAACCATCCATCAATGCATCCATCCATCCATCCATCCATAAATACATACATACATACATACATACATACATACACACATACACACATACATACGTATATACATATATCCATACTCCCATCCTTCCATACATCCATCCGTCCATCCATCCATCTAACCGTACATACATACATCAATCCATCCATACATATATACATACATGGATGGACGGATGGATGTACACATATACATACATACATACATATATATTCTTATATCCATCCGTACATAAATATATAATACATCCATCCATTCATCGGTACATCCATACATAATTACATATATTCATACATCCATCCGTCCCTCCATCCATACATCCATACATCCATCCGTCCATTCATACAACCATACATCCATACAACAATGCATACACACATCAATTCGTACATCCATACATCCATCCATTCTTCTATCCATTCATACATCCGTCCATCAATACACCTATCCATTCTTCCATACATCTAGTTATCCATCCGTTCATTTATCCATCCATCCTTCCATACATTCATCCCTCCATCCATCCATCCATCCATACATCCATCCACATATCCATCCTACATGCATCCATACAACAATCTACCCATACATTCATACATGCATACATCCATTCATCCATCCTCTCATATATAAATGTATGCATATATACATACATACATACATCCATATATCAATCTATCTTTCCGTACAATCATCCATTCACACATTCATACATATATACATATGCATGGATGGATGGATGGGTGGACACACATATATACATATGTATATACATACATACATATATACGTACACACATCCATACATCCGTCCATACACGCATTCCTCCATTCAACCATCCATATATCCCTACATCCATACATACATACATACATACATCCATCCGTCCATCCATCAATCCGTACATCCATTCATCCATACATCGATACATCCATACATCCTTACATCCATACATCCATACATCCATAAATCCATCCTCCTATACATATATCCATACATGTATGTATGTATGTATTAATGGATGATTGTACGGATGGATGGATGTATGGTTATCAATACATAGATATATCATTCCATCCATCCATACATATATACATACATACATTCATACATCCGTACATCCATCCTATTATACATACATTCTTGCATTCGTACATACATCCATCCATACATCCATCCATCCATGCATACATACACCCATACATACTTCCTTACATCCTTCCATCCGTACATCCAACCATACATCCATCCCTCCATACATCCATCCATACATCCATACATATATAAATCCATCCGTACATTTATCCATCCAACCATCCATATTTTCATCTCTCCATCCATCCATCCATCCATCCATCCGTAAAACTATACATCCATAACAATCATACATACATACATACATACATACATACGTACATACATACATACATACATGGATACATACATACATACATACATACATACATACATACATACATATATACATACATCCACCCATACATCCATCCATACATACATCCATCCATCTATCCATACATCCATACATCCATCCATCCATCCATTCATATAACCCTACATCCGTACACCAATACATACATACATCAATCCTACTTCCATACATCCATTCATACATCCATCCATACATCCATCCATACATCTTACATGTATCCATGCATCCGTACATGTATCCATCCATCCATCCATCCATCCATACATCCTTCCACACATCCATCCATACATCCATCCATACACCAATCCATCCATATATTCATACATCCATATATACGTACATCCATCCATTTATGCATCCACACATACATACGTACATCCAAACATACGTACATACATACATACATACATACATACATACATACATACTTACATACATACATGTATGTATGTATGTATGTATGTATATATGTATGTGTGTCCATCCATACATCCAACCATCCACCCATCCACCCATCCATCCATACATCCATACATCCATACAATAACACATTTATACAACCATGCAGTCATCCATCCATCCATCCATCCATCCATACATACATAGATACATATAGAATGGATGGATGGATTGACACACATACATTTATACATACATACACATACACACATACATACATACGTACATACGTACAAACATCCGCCCATCCATACGTCCACCCTTCCATCCATCCATATTTCCATACATCCACACATACAACCATCCATATATACATCAATCCACACATCCATACATATATTAAAAAATCCACATTTTCGTACATCCATAGAACCATCTATCCATCCATCCACTCATCCATCCATCCATCCGTCCATCCATCCTTCCATCCATCCATCAATTCATATATATATAAACATACATACATACATACATACATGCATACATGCATACATGCGTACATGCATACATGCATACATGCATACATGTATACATGCATACATGCATACATGCATACATGCATACATGCATACATGCATACATGGAAGGATGGATAGATGGACACACATACATACATACATACATACATACATACATAGATATATATATATACATACATGCATACACACACACATACATGCATGCATATATACGTACACACACACACGTACATACGTACATACTTGCATAAGTACATACTTGCATAAGTACATACATACATACATACTTACATACATACATACATACATACATACATACATACATACATACATACATACATACATACATATATCCATCCATCCATCAATCCATCCATCCATCCATCCATACATCCATAAATCTATATATCCATATATGCGTACATCCATCCATCCTTATATCCATACATCCATACATCCATACATCCATACTTCCATCCATACATCCATACATTCATCCATCAAAACATACATACATACATACGTCCATATATCCATCCATCCATCCATCCATTCATATAACCCTACATTCGTACACCAATACATACATACATCAATCCTACTTCCATACATCCATTCATACATCCATCCATCCATACATCCATCCATACATCTTACATGTATCCATACATCCGTACATTTATCCATCCATCCATCCATCCATACACCAAACCATCCACACATTCATACATCCATAACCCCATACATCCGTACATCCATTTATCCATACATGTATGTACGTGTGTATGCATATATGTATGTGTGTCCATCCATACATATATCCTTCCTTCCATCAATCTATCCGTCCATACATCCATACATCTATACAATAATACATCCATACAACCATGCAGTCATCCATCCATCCATCAATCCATCCATCCATCCATCCATCCATACATACATACGTACATATATACATACATGGATGGATTGATTGATGGACACACATACATATACACATACATACACATACACACAAACACACATACATACATACGTTCAAACATCCACCCATCCATACGTCCACCCATCCATCCATACTTCCATCCATCAACACATAAAACCATCCATACATACATCAATCCACACATCCATACATGCATGCATCCATCCATCCATCCATCCATCCATCCATCCATACTTACACACATACATACATACATACACACATACGTACGTACATATATATATCCATACACCAATCAATCCATCCATCCATCCATCCACCCGTCCAATCATATAACCCTACTTCCATACAACAACACATACACACATCAATCCGTACATCCATATATCCATCCATACATCCATCCTACATCTATCCATCCATACATCCATCCATTCTTCCATGCACCTAATCGTCCATCCGTACTTTTATCCGTCCATCCACCCATCCATTCATCCATTCATCCATTCATCCATTCATCCATTCATCCATCCATCCATACCTTCATCCTTCCACCCATACATCAATGCACACATCCATCCACACATGCATCCATACAACAATCCACCCACACATTCACACATCCATACATCCATACATCCATCCATGAATACATCTATACAATAACACATCCATACTACCATGCAGTCATCCATCCATCCATCCATCAATCCATCCATCCATCCATCCATCCATACATCCATAAATCTATATATCCATATATCCGTACATCCATCCATCCTTATTTCCATACATCCACACATCCATACTTCCATCCATACATCCATACATTCATCCATCATTACATACAAACATACATACGTCCATATATCCATCCATCCATCCATCCATTCATATAACCCTACATTCGTACACCAATACATACATACATCAATCCTACTTCCATACATCCATTCATACATCCATTCATCCATACATCCATCCATACATCTTACATGTATCCATACATCCGTACATTTATCCATCCATCCATCCATCCATACACCAAACCATCCACACATTCATACATCCATACACCCATACATCCGTACATCCATTTATCCATATATGTATGTACGTGTGTATGCACATATGTATGTGTGTCCATCCATACATATATCCATCCATCCATCAATCTATCCGTCCATACATCCATACATCCATACATCTATACAATAATACATCCATACAACCATGCACTCATCCATCCATCCATCAATCCATCCATCCATTCATCCATCCATGCATCCATCCCTCCATACATCCATCCATACATCCATACATATATAAATCCATTCGTACACTTATCCATCCAACCATCCATATTTTCATCTCTCCATCCATCCATCCATCCGTAAAACTATACATCCATAACATACATACATACATACATACATACATACATACGTACGTACATACATACATACATACATGGATACATACATACATACATACATACATACATACATACATACATACATACATACATACATCCACCCATACATCCATCCATACATACATCCATCCAACTATCCATACATCCATACATCCATACATCCATCCATACATCCATCCATCCATTCATATAACCCTACATCCGTACACCAATACATACATACATCAATCCTATTTCCATACATCCATTCATACATCCATCCATCCATACATCCATCCATACATCTTACATGTATCCATGCATCCGTACATTTATCCATCCATCCATCCATCCATACTTCCTTCCCCACATCCATCCATACATCCATCCATACACCAATCCATCCATATATTCATACATCCATATATACGTACATCCATCCATTTATGCATCCACACATACATACGTACATCCAAACATACGTACATACATACATACATACATACATACATTCATACATACATACTTACATACATACATGTATGTATGTATGTATGTATGTATATATGTATGTGTGTCCATCCATACATCCATCCATCCACCCATCCATCCGTACATCCATACATCCATACAATAACACATTTATACAACCATGTAGTCATCCATCCATCCATCCATACATACATAGATACATATAGAATGGATGGATGGATTGACACACATACATTTATACATACATACACACACACACATACACACATACACACATACACACATACATACATACGTACATACGTACAAACATCCGCCCATCCATACGTCCACCCTTCCATCCATCCATATTTCCATACATCCACACATACAACCATCCATACATACATCAATCCACACATCCATACATATATTAAAAAATCCACATTTTCGTACATCCATAGAACCATCTATCCATCCATCCATCCATCCACTCATCCATCCATCCATCCGTCCATCCATCCTTCCATCCATCCATCCATCAATTCATATATATATACATACATACATACATACATACATGCATACATACATACATACATACATACATACATACATATATACTTATATCCATCCGTACACATATATATAATACATCCATCGATTCTTCAGTACATCCATCCATATATACGTACATATATTCACACATCCATACATCCATCCGTTCCTCAATCCATACATCCATCCATCACTTAATAAAACCTTACATCCAAACAACATTACATACACACATCAATCCATACATCCATACATCCACACATCCATCCAAACATCCATACATCCATATATCCATCCATCCATCCATCCTTCAATCCACCTATCCATCCATGCAATCATACATACATACAAACATACATACGTGCATAAATAAATCTATCCATCCATCCATCCATCCATCCAACAATCCATCACTCTACCCATACATACATACATCAATCCATGCATACATACATACATACATATATGGATGGATGGATGGACACATATACTTTTATAAATACATAGATACATATATATTTTTATCCATCCTTAGATACATATATAATACATCCATCGATTCATCGGTACATCCATCCGTACATGCATACATACATATATTCATACATCCATAAATCCATCCGTACCTCAATCCATACATCCATCCATCCATTCATATAACTCTACATCCATACAACATTACATACACACATCAATACGTACATCCATACATCCATCCATACATCCATCCAACCATCCATCCATCCATCCATACAACCATCCATCAATGCATCCATCCATCCATCCATCCATAAATACATACATACATACATACATACATACATACACACATACACACATACATACGTATATACATATATCCATACTCCCATCCTTCCATACATCCATCCGTCCATCCATCCATCTAACCGTACATACATACATCAATCCATCCATACATATATACATACATGGATGGACGGATGGATGTACACATATACATACATACATACATATATATTCTTATATCCATCCGTACATAAATATATAATACATCCATCCATTCATCGGTACATCCATACATAATTACATATATTCATACATCCATCCGTCCCTCCATCCATACATCCATACATCCATCCGTCCATTCATACAACCATACATCCATACAACAATGCATACACACATCAATTCGTACATCCATACATCCATCCATTCTTCTATCCATTCATACATCCGTCCATCAATACACCTATCCATTCTTCCATACATCTAGTTATCCATCCGTTCATTTATCCATCCATCCTTCCATACATTCATCCCTCCATCCATCCATCCATCCATACATCCATCCACATATCCATCCTACATGCATCCATACAACAATCTACCCATACATTCATACATGCATACATCCATTCATCCATCCTCTCATATATAAATGTATGCATATATACATACATACATACATCCATATATCAATCTATCTTTCCGTACAATCATCCATTCACACATTCATACATATATACATATGCATGGATGGATGGATGGGTGGACACACATATATACATATGTATATACATACATACATATATACGTACACACATCCATACATCCGTCCATACACGCATTCCTCCATTCAACCATCCATATATCCCTACATCCATACATACATACATACATACATCCATCCGTCCATCCATCAATCCGTACATCCATTCATCCATACATCGATACATCCATACATCCTTACATCCATACATCCATACATCCATAAATCCATCCTCCTATACATATATCCATACATGTATGTATGTATGTATTAATGGATGATTGTACGGATGGATGGATGTATGGTTATCAATACATAGATATATCATTCCATCCATCCATACATATATACATACATACATTCATACATCCGTACATCCATCCTATTATACATACATTCTTGCATTCGTACATACATCCATCCATACATCCATCCATCCATGCATACATACACCCATACATACTTCCTTACATCCTTCCATCCGTACATCCAACCATACATCCATCCCTCCATACATCCATCCATACATCCATACATATATAAATCCATCCGTACATTTATCCATCCAACCATCCATATTTTCATCTCTCCATCCATCCATCCATCCATCCATCCGTAAAACTATACATCCATAACAATCATACATACATACATACATACATACATACGTACATACATACATACATACATGGATACATACATACATACATACATACATACATACATACATACATATATACATACATCCACCCATACATCCATCCATACATACATCCATCCATCTATCCATACATCCATACATCCATCCATCCATCCATTCATATAACCCTACATCCGTACACCAATACATACATACATCAATCCTACTTCCATACATCCATTCATACATCCATCCATACATCCATCCATACATCTTACATGTATCCATGCATCCGTACATGTATCCATCCATCCATCCATCCATCCATACATCCTTCCACACATCCATCCATACATCCATCCATACACCAATCCATCCATATATTCATACATCCATATATACGTACATCCATCCATTTATGCATCCACACATACATACGTACATCCAAACATACGTACATACATACATACATACATACATACATACATACATACTTACATACATACATGTATGTATGTATGTATGTATGTATATATGTATGTGTGTCCATCCATACATCCAACCATCCACCCATCCACCCATCCATCCATACATCCATACATCCATACAATAACACATTTATACAACCATGCAGTCATCCATCCATCCATCCATCCATCCATACATACATAGATACATATAGAATGGATGGATGGATTGACACACATACATTTATACATACATACACATACACACATACATACATACGTACATACGTACAAACATCCGCACATCCATACGTCCACCCTTCCATCCATCCATATTTCCATACATCCACACATACAACCATCCATATATACATCAATCCACACATCCATACATATATTAAAAAATCCACATTTTCGTACATCCATAGAACCATCTATCCATCCATCCACTCATCCATCCATCCATCCGTCCATCCATCCTTCCATCCATCCATCAATTCATATATATATAAACATACATACATACATACATACATGCATACATGCATACATGCGTACATGCATACATGCATACATGCATACATGTATACATGCATACATGCATACATGCATACATGCATACATGCATACATGCATACATGGAAGGATGGATAGATGGACACACATACATACATACATACATACATACATACATAGATATATATATATACATACATGCATACACACACACATACATGCATGCATATATACGTACACACACACACGTACATACGTACATACTTGCATAAGTACATACTTGCATAAGTACATACATACATACATACTTACATACATACATACATACATACATACATACATACATACATACATACATACATACATACATATATCCATCCATCCATCAATCCATCCATCCATCCATCCATACATCCATAAATCTATATATCCATATATGCGTACATCCATCCATCCTTATATCCATACATCCATACATCCATACATCCATACTTCCATCCATACATCCATACATTCATCCATCAAAACATACATACATACATACGTCCATATATCCATCCATCCATCCATCCATTCATATAACCCTACATTCGTACACCAATACATACATACATCAATCCTACTTCCATACATCCATTCATACATCCATCCATCCATACATCCATCCATACATCTTACATGTATCCATACATCCGTACATTTATCCATCCATCCATCCATCCATACACCAAACCATCCACACATTCATACATCCATAACCCCATACATCCGTACATCCATTTATCCATACATGTATGTACGTGTGTATGCATATATGTATGTGTGTCCATCCATACATATATCCTTCCTTCCATCAATCTATCCGTCCATACATCCATACATCTATACAATAATACATCCATACAACCATGCAGTCATCCATCCATCCATCAATCCATCCATCCATCCATCCATCCATACATACATACGTACATATATACATACATGGATGGATTGATTGATGGACACACATACATATACACATACATACACATACACACAAACACACATACATACATACGTTCAAACATCCACCCATCCATACGTCCACCCATCCATCCATACTTCCATCCATCAACACATAAAACCATCCATACATACATCAATCCACACATCCATACATGCATGCATCCATCCATCCATCCATCCATCCATCCATCCATACTTACACACATACATACATACATACACACATACGTACGTACATATATATATCCATACACCAATCAATCCATCCATCCATCCATCCACCCGTCCAATCATATAACCCTACTTCCATACAACAACACATACACACATCAATCCGTACATCCATATATCCATCCATACATCCATCCTACATCTATCCATCCATACATCCATCCATTCTTCCATGCACCTAATCGTCCATCCGTACTTTTATCCGTCCATCCACCCATCCATTCATCCATTCATCCATTCATCCATTCATCCATTCATCCATCCATCCATACCTTCATCCTTCCACCCATACATCAATGCACACATCCATCCACACATGCATCCATACAACAATCCACCCACACATTCACACATCCATACATCCATACATCCATCCATGAATACATCTATACAATAACACATCCATACTACCATGCAGTCATCCATCCATCCATCAATCCATCCATCCATCCATCCATCCATACATCCATAAATCTATATATCCATATATCCGTACATCCATCCATCCTTATTTCCATACATCCACACATCCATACTTCCATCCATACATCCATACATTCATCCATCATTACATACAAACATACATACGTCCATATATCCATCCATCCATCCATCCATTCATATAACCCTACATTCGTACACCAATACATACATACATCAATCCTACTTCCATACATCCATTCATACATCCATTCATCCATACATCCATCCATACATCTTACATGTATCCATACATCCGTACATTTATCCATCCATCCATCCATCCACCAAACCATCCACACATTCATACATCCATACACCCATACATCCGTACATCCATTTATCCATATATGTATGTACGTGTGTATGCACATATGTATGTGTGTCCATCCATACATATATCCATCCATCCATCAATCTATCCGTCCATACATCCATACATCCATACATCCATACATTTATACAATAATACATCCATACAACCATGCACTCATCCATCCATCCATCAATCCATCCATCCATCTATCCATACATACATACGTACATATATAAATACATGGGTGGATTGATTGATGGACACACATACATATACACATACATACACATACACACAAACACTCATACATACATACGTTCAAACATCCACCCATCCATACGTCCACCCATCCATCCATCCATACTTCCATCCATCCACACATCAAATCATCCATACATACATCAATCCACACATCTATACATGCATCCATCCATCCATCCATCCATCCATACTTACACACATAGATACATACATACACACATACGTACGTACATATATATATCCATACACCAATCAATCCATCCATCCACCCATCCACCCGACCTTCTACCCATACATACATACATACATACAACAATCCATCCACCCATACATACATACATGCATGGATGGATTGATGGATGGACAAATATCCATACATACATACATACATACATACATATATACTTATATCTATCCGTACATACATATATAATACATTCATCCATTCATCGGTAAATCCATACATACATACATACATGTATTCGCACATCCATACCTCCATCCGTCCCTCCATCCATACATCCATCCATCCAATCATATAACCCTACATCCATACAACAATACATACACACATCAATCCGTACATCCATATATCCATCCATACATCCATCCTACATCTATCCATCCATACATCAATTCATTCTTCCATACACCTAATCGTCGATCCTTACATTTATCTATCCATCCACCCATACATTCATCCATTCATCCATCCATCCATACATTCATCCTTCCACCCATACATCTATGCACACATCCATCCACACATGCATCCATACAACAATCCACCCATACATTCACACATCCATACATCCATACATCCATCCATGAATACATCTATACAATAACACATCCATACTACCATGCAGTCAACCATCCATCCATACATACATATATACATACATACATACATACATACATAAATGGATGGATGGACGGATGGACCCTCGTGCATATATATATACATACACATACACTCACACACATACATACATACCTATAAACTTCCACCCATCTATACATCCATCCATCCGTCCATCCATACTTCCATCCATCCTCACATACAACCACCCATACATACATCAATCTAAACATCCATACATACATTCAAACATCCACTTGTTCGTATATCCATAGAACCATCCATCCATCCATCCATTCATACATACATACACACATACATACATACATACATACATACATACATACATACGTACACACATACATACGTACATACATACTTACATACATACATACGTACATACATACATACATACATACATATATCCATCCATCCATCCATCCATATATCCATACATCTATACATCCGTACATCCGTACATCCATCCATCCATCCATCCATATATCCATACATCCATATATCCATACATCCATCCTTCCATCCATACATCCATACATCC
>CM034538.1:146069-153569 GCA_020002185.1 Paraescarpia echinospica | reverse complement strand
TCCATCCATCCATCCATCCATCCATACATACATAGATATATTCAGAATGGATGGATGTATTGACACACATACATTTATACATACATACACATACACACATACACACATACACACATACACACATACACACATACACACATGCACACATGCACACATACACACATACATACATACGTACATACGTACAAACATCCGCCCATCAATACGTCCACCCTTCCATCCATCCATATTTCCATACAACCACACATACAACCATCCATACATACATCAATCCACACATCCATACATTTATTAAAAAATCCACATTTTCGTACATACATAGAACCATCTATCCATCTATCCATCCATCCATCCACTCATCCATCCATCCATCCATCCGTCCATCCATCCTTCCATCCATCCATCCATCCATCAATTCATATATATACATACATACATACATACATACATACATACATACATACATACATACATACATGCATACATGCATACATGCATACATGCATACATGCATACATGCATACATGCACACATGCATACATGGAAGGATGGATGGATGGACACACATATATACATACATACTTACATACATAGATATATATATATACATACATGCATACACACACACATACATGCATGCATACATAGGTACATACATACACACACACACGTACATACGTACATACTTGCATACGTACATACATACATACATACATACATACATACATACATACATACATACATACATACATACATACATACATACATACATACATACATACATACATACAAACATACATAAATCCATCCATCCATCAATCCATCCATCCATCCATCCATCCATACATCCATAAATCTATATATCCATATATCCGTACATCCATCCATCCATCCATATATCTATACATCCATCCATCCATACTTTCATTCATACATCCATACATCCATACATCCATACATTCATCCATCAATACATACATACATACATACGTCCATATATCCATCCATCCATCCATCCATACATCCATGCAATCATCCATCCATCGATCCATACATACATACATAGATACATACATACATACATACATACATACATACATACATACATACATACATACATACATACATACATACATACATACATATATACACACATACATACGTACATATATATATATCCATACACCAATCCATCCATCCTTTCATCTATCCATCCACCCATCCATACCTCCATCCATCCATCTGTCCATCTACCAATACATACATACATCAATTTATCCACCCTACATACCTACATAAATGGATGGATGGATGGACTCATATACATACATACCTACATACATACATATATACTTATATCTATCCGTACATACATATATACATAATACTTCCATCCATTCATCGGTAAATACATACATACATACATACATACATCCATACATCCATCCGTGCCTCCAGCCATACATCCATCCATCCGTTCATATAACCCTACATCCATACAACAATACATACACACATCATTCAGAATATCCATACATCCATCCATACGTCCGTCCATCCTTACATCTATCCTTCGATACATCCATCCATCCTTCCATACGTCTAGTCGTCCACCCGTTCGTCCGTACATCAATCCATCCATACATCAATACACCCCGTACATCCTTCCATCCATCCATCAATACATATATACATACATACGTACATACATACATACATACATACATTCATACATCCGTCCATCCACCAATCCATCCATCCAACCATCCATATATCTCTACATCCATACATACACACATCCATACATCCATACATCCATCCATCCATCCATCCGTCATTACATCCATTCATCCATACATCCATACATCCATACAACCATACATCCATACATCCATACATCCATACATCCATACGTCCATACATCCATAAATCAATACATCCTTACATCCATACATCCATATATCCATACTCCTATACATATATCAATACAACCTTACATCCATACATCTATCCATCCATACTTCCATCCATTCTTCGATACATCTAGTCGTCCATCAGTACATTGATCCATCCATCCATCCATCCATACATTCATACCTCCATCCATCCATCCATATATACATCCTTCCACCCATACATCCATGCACACATCCATCCATACATGCATCCATACAATAATCCACCCATACAATAATACTTGCATACATCCATACATCCATCCTATAAATGCATGCATATATACATACATACATACGTCCATATATCCATCCATCCTTCCGTACAATCATCCATTCACATATACATACATATATACATGCATGGATGGATGGATGGGTGGACACATATATATACATATATACATACATACATACATACATCCATACATCTGTCCATCCACCAATCCATCCATCCAACCATCCATATATCCCTACATCCATACATACATTCATCCATACATCCATACATTCATCCTTCCATCCATCCATCCTTACACCCATTCATCCATTCATCCATTCATCCATACATCCATACATCCATACATCCATCAATCCATCAATCCTTACACCCATACATCCATATATCCATACTCCTATACATATATTCATACAACCATACATCCACACATCCATATATCCATACATGTTTGTATGTATGTATGTATGTATGTATGTATGTATGTATGTATGTATGTATGTATGTATGTATGAATGGTTGATTGTAAGGATGGATGGATGGTTGTACGGTTATCAATACATACATAGATCAATCCATCCATTGATACATATATACATCCATATATTCATACATCCATACATCCATCCTATTATATATATATTCAAGCATACATACATCCATCCATATATCCATCCATCTATTCATACATATACCCATACATAATTCCTTAAATCCTTCCATCCGTACATTCTTCCATACATCCATCCATCCGTGCATTCATCCATTCATACATATATGCATGGATGGATGGACACACATATATACACACATACATAGATACATTCATTCATCCATAACACATCCATCCATCCATTCGTATATCCCTACATCCATACATACATACATCCATCCATCCATTCATATTACACTACGTCCATACACCAATACATACATACGTCAATCCATACATCCATTCATCCATCCATACATCCTTACATATATGCATCCATCCGTACATTTATCCATCCAATCATCTCTCCATCCATCTATCCATCCATCCATCCGTAAAACCATAGATCCATAACATAACATACATACATACATACGTACATAAATACATACATACATACATACATACATACATAATTATCCATTGATACATCCATCCATCCATACTTCCATACATCCATACATATACCCATCGATATATCCATCCATCCGTACATTTATCCATCCTTCCATCCATATTTTTGTATCTCTCCATCTATCCATCAATCATCCATTCTTCCATCCATACATCCATCCACACATCCATCCATCCATCCATCCATCCATACACCAATCCTTCCATGCATTCATACATTCATACATCCATACATCAATACATACATACATACATACATACATACATACATACATACATATATCCATACATACATACATACATACATACATACATACATACATACATACATACATACATACATACATACATACATACATACATACATACATACATACATACATACAACTATGCAGTCATCCATCAATCCATCCATCCACCCACCCATCCATACATACATACGTACATACATACACACATACCTAATGGATGGATGGATTGACACACATACTTATATACATTCAAACATCCACACATTCGTACATCCATACAACCATCCATTTATCCATCCATCCATCCATCCTTCCATTCATACATACATACATACATACATACATACATACATGCATGGAAGGATGGATGGATGGACACACATGTATGCATACATACATAGATACATTCATACATCCATAAAACATCCATCCATCCATCCATTCATATACCTATGAATCCATACATACATCCATCCATCCATCCATCCATCCATCCATACATCCATACATCCATCCATCCACACATAAATCCATCCATACATACATTCAAACATCCACACATTCGTACATCCTTACAACCATCCATTCATCCATCCATCCATCCATCCCTCCATTCATTCATACATACATGAATACAAACATACATGGAAGGATGGAAGGAGGGAAACCCATATATACATACTTACATACATATATACATACATACATACATAAATACATCCAACCATCCATCCATCCATCCATCCATCCATACATCCATCCATCCATCCATCCATCCATCCATACATCCATCCTTCCATCCATCCATACATACATACATCCATCCATCCATACATACATCCATCCACCAAACCTTCCATTCATACATCCATCCTTACATCCATCCATTTATACATCCATCCATCTATCCACCCATCCTTTCGTCCGTACATCAATCCATCGATACATCCGTACAACCCATACATCCTTCCATCCATCCATAGATATATACATACATACATACATCCATACATCTATACATACATACATACATCCAAAGAATCATCCATACATACATAGATCCACCCATACATCCATCCATTGATACATGCATATACATATAATGGATGGATGGATAAATGGACACACATACATATATATATATACATACACATACCCACATACCCACATACCCACATACCCACATCCATACATACCTACATACATCCACCCATCCATACGTCCACCCATCTATCCATCCATACGTCCATCCATCCAAACATACATCCACCCATACTTATATAAACCCAACCATGTATACATCCATTCAAACATCCACACATTCGTACATTCATACAACCATCCATCCATCCGTCCATTCATACATACATAAATACATATATACATACATACATACATACACAAATACAATCATACATACATACATACATATATACATCCATCCTTCCATCTATACATCCATCCATACATCCATTGCGTCCGTGGATCCGTGCGTTGCGTGCGATCCGTGCGTGCGTGGAGTCGCGAAATAGATGCTGTGCGGTATGGACATCAGGTGCGTGTCACCGATGCGTGCGCTGTCTGCGGTGCGTGCGTGCCGTGCGTGCGGTACGTGCTGTGCGTGCGTGCGTGCGGTACGTACGTGCGATGCTGATACGTACGTGCGTGCATTGCGTGCGGTGCGATACGTGCGGTACGTGCAGTACGTACGTGCAGTACCGTACCGGATGTCGCGTGCGTACGTACGATGCCGTGCGGTACCGTACGTGCGTGCAGTACGTGCATTGCGTGCGTACGTGCGTACGTGCAATGCGTGCGTGCGTGCGCACGTGTCAATAACGCGCGCGTGCGATCCGTGCGATCCGTACGATGCGTGTTTGATCAATACATCAATACATCTATACATCCATCCATCCATCCATCCCTACACTCATCCGTACATTAAACCATCCATATAATCATACATCCATAACAATTTCCACCCGTCCATCCATCTATCCATCCATACGTCAATCCATCCATCAATCCATATCTACGTACACACATGGATGGAAGGATGGATGGTTGGACACACATACATCCATCCATCCATACGTCCACCCGTCCATCCATAAATACATTCTTCCATCCAAATATACACACATCAATTCACCCATCCATACATACATTCAGACATCCACACATTCTTACTTCCATACAACCTTCCATCCATCCGTCCATCCATCCATCCATTCATACATATATACATAAATACATGGAAGGGTGGATGGATGGACACAGATATATACATACTTACATACATACATACATACATCCATACATCCATCCATACATCCATACATCCATAAAACCATACATGCATACATCCATACATACATACATTGTGACCCACTCACTGGGTCACAATGAACACCTTGATGGGCCTATCTCTAAGGAGGACATTCGCCTGGCCTTAAACAAGGCCAAGAAACACAAAGCGTTGGGTGATGATAACATCCCAGTCGAAACGCTGGTCAACGAAAATGCCATAGACTTCCTTTACGAACTATTTAATCACTGTTTTAACAACAGCATGGTTCCTGAAGCATGGCGTCGGGGCATTGTAACCCCGATACCCAAGTGTTGTACGTCTGATCCACGAGTGCCATTGAACTATAGGGGAATTACGCTTAGTTCCCATGTGTATAAAATATACTGCTCTATTTTAAATGATCGTCTTATATCGCGGGTAGAGGGCAACAACCTTTTGTGTGATGAACAAAATGGGTTTAGACCAGGTCGCAGTTGTCTCGACCACCTATCTACCATTACAAACATAATCAATACTAGAAAGAAATGCCGCCAGCAAACGTTTGCATGTTTCGTAGATTTTAGTAAAACTTATGACCGTATCAATAGAAATTTCCTCTGGAACAAAATTAGGAACTTCAACATACAAGGGAAAATGCTTGAGGCTTTGAAATCATTATATGTTGATTACAAATGTTGTGTTAGGGTCAACAACTTAAAGTCTGACTGGTTCAATGTTGAATGCGGGCTTAAGCAGGGATGTGTTATATCACCTATCATGTTTAATATGTTTATAAACGATTTATTAACTGAATTGAAAGGCACGGGTAAAGGTGTTAAGATCGGAGACGAAATTGTTACAATGTTAGCATACGCAGATGACATTGTGGTGCTGGCCGAATCAGCAGAAGAACTGCAGACATTGCTAAATGTTATCTGGAAATGGTGCAATGACTGGGGCATGTCTATTAACAAAGACAAAACTCAAATTGTACATTTTCGTAATCCATCGATATCTGAGACTACTTGCGATTTTCTACTAGGTGACCAAAGCATATGCATCGTAAATAAGTATAAATATTTAGGTTTGATTTTAACTGAATATCTTGATTATAAGGTGGTGGTAAAAACAGTAGCTACTACGGCGAACAGAGCTCTGGGTTTGTTAATGGCTAAGACAAAATGTAATGGAGGATTGCCTTTTAACTGTTTTACAAAACTATACGATGGTATGGTGCTCTCCATTATTAACTATGGTTCTGCTGTGTGGGGTACAAAGGAATATTCGGTCATAAATAGCATACATAATAGAGCCTGTCGATTTTTCCTAGGTGTGGGTAAATATACCCCATCAGCAGCAGTACAGGGTGAAATGGGGTGGAAAACCCCGACTAACCAACAATGGCTATCTGTTACTAGGCTCTGGTGTCGTTTGATAAATATGGATGTATCTAGAGTGACAAAACGTGTGTTTCTAAGGATGATGGAAATGGCCGTAAGTGGGAAACGAAATTGGGGCTACGAAGTATACCATCGTTATAATGACTTAAATATGCATAATCTTACTAATATAAGAGACCATGTTAATGTAAAGGCTATAATAGAACACACAGATGTTTGCCTGTCTGTATTACAGGAACA